>BGPR01002045.1:16668-51105 GCA_013235015.1 Araneus ventricosus
TATATATATATATATATATATATATATATATATATATATATATATATCCTGATATTAAAAAACAAATTAAAGAGTTGCAAACAGAATTTGTAATAGTCTATATAGACAAAGTGCCCAGTAACTTTGCTATAATTTGTGAATTTTATTACAAAAAATACTTAATGATCATATTATTAACAGTGATATTTATAATGAGACAAAATTAGGTGAAAGAGAAATTTCTAACAGAATTCAAGCCTTCCATAAAAAACTGGGAATTAATTATATTAAAAAAGATTATCATCACATCTTTCTAACACCAAAATTTCACAATTTAGAAGCTTTACTAATGGCTGCAATACTTATATTTCAAAATTCGGCAACCTCTTCCAAAAATACATACAGAGAGTGATAGAGAATTTAAATAAGCAAAAAGATACAATTATAGTAAATAATAGTGTAGAGATATTAAATGTAATTAAAGATGTAGAAATAACTGGTGTACATACTTTTGACTTCCAGGATTTATTTAATAGTATAGATATTGAAGATTTGACTATTACCCTAGTAAATATACATAAAGATTTTGATCTTAAAAAAGATATTAACATTAATAATTTTAAAAATCTTATTAATCTTGTTCTAAAAGAAAATTATATCTTTTTTGACAATTGGATTTTCCATCAAATTAGAGGATTACCTCAAGGAGGTCCAGCTATCAATAGTTTAGCAAGTATTTGCCTTCACTACTATGAGAAAGATTTTACTAATTCTATCCATAGTATATTTTTCCGTTATATAGATGATTTAATTTTATTCAATAAAGAAATAGACCTTAAGCCGCATATTGACTTCTATCCTGGTTATTTAAAACTTATAAAAACTAATGACAATGAAAGAGCTGCAGAATTTCTAGATCTAGATATGGAAATTATAGATAATAAAATAGTAACAGATATCTTTGATAAAAGAAATGCATTTAATTTTCAAATTAACAAATTTCTTTTTTGGGATAGTAATCTTAGCATTTCTATCTTCAAGAATTTAGTGAAAAATTATATAATTAGAAATAATAATTTAGTAACAGACATTGATAATAAAATTAAGAACATAAAAAATTTCTATTCTTCTGCAATGGATTATGGAATGCCTATTAGTTTTCTAAGAGTATATATTGATATGAAATATATAGGTCATTTAGAATAAAGCATTCATATTGGTATATAATGGAATATTTTTATTTCTTTGATTGTAGGTTGGTGTTTTTTCATATTCTACATGTAATGAGTAATTTTATTCAAATTTGGTTATTGAGTTATTGGTTTCAGATTTATGAAAAAGATGGCGCCAGGATCTTTCAAGTGAAATTTTCGTTTTTAATAGACATTTTTACCAATTTTCAAATATTATCTAGATAAATAATTGTATTACCTTTTTAAATGGTTTTGAGATTTTTAATATAGGTATCTTACTAATTCTTAATATCAAAAATTAATTATATTATTTAGTCAATTATGCTATTTCATAGTTGGAATTTCAGTATTGGCAACCTGAGATGTCAAGATGAGTGGCGGTTTATATTGAAAGTGTTGAATTCTGGTAAGGAGGCACTAGTAAAGGCACTGATTATTTAATGTTTAATGAAAAGAATGGGTATTTTATTGAATGATATATTTACTGTTTTCAGTGTAATATAATAGTGCAATATATTGTTGTATTACATATTTTTATCTCGAATTTTAGTTTTTTATATATAGTTATGTTTTATAGTTAGGGTTAGTGTATGACTATTCTTTCTAGATTCTTTCATTTTAGGGTAAATTACCATGTTTGTTTTTTCAGCAACTTTAGTAACAGGGATGGTTTGCACAGCCAAATTAATTTAACCTGGCTAAAGCTTGTCCACAGCCAAGCTGCTATATTAATTGTTGATACTTGGATTGCCTTTTTCAATACCTTTAATAACAACAGAGTTTTTTACTTTTTGACATATAAATGTTTAAACTTAATTTATTGTACTTGGTATTTATAGTATTTTCAATTCTTTAGATTTTGTTTTAAATTTGGTTGTATTTTTCAAATAATGACTTTTTGATTGATATATATCAATGTCATGAAAATCAATAAATGTTGAAATAAAATGGAGAGACTGTAGTTAATCGGTAAAAGCGTATAGATGCTCATCCGGGTGAGTGAAATCTATACGAATCGCTAAAAAATTAGTGAAATCATAATGTATTCTGCGAACAGTGCTGGCATAAAGCTAAAAACACTGTCCTTTACCCCGAACATTATGATAAACCAGGAATTTGAATGAAATACCAAATATTAAAAATAATTTTACGAACCAAAAACTGAGAGATGCAGCCAACGGGAGACGTGACAAAGGAATGAACCTAACGCGTCATGTAGGGTCCGGATGTTTACAAAATATCAAATTACTTTCTTTTGCGCCAAACTTCTAAGGTTGGGGAGTTACGATGAAGATTATGAAATCGATGGAAACAAAGACGAAAGCGATCTACATTGAGAAGACGATGACGATTAAAGATGTGATGATGAAAAGGAAAAGAGTGTATTTAAGAATTAAGGTGCATTTAAAAATTAAGGAATGATGATAAAAAGGAAAGGAGTGTATTTAAAAATTAAGGTGTATTCAAAAATTAAGAAATGATGATAAAAAAAGGAAAGGAGTGTATTTAAAATTAAGGTGTATTTAAAAATTAAGGAATGGTGATAAAAAAGGAAGAGTGTAATTAAAAATTAAGGTGGAAACGGTAAATGTTAAATAATATTTGAATTTGAAATCCATTAATAAACCACTGAAAGATGCGTTTTCGAGGTAATCACATTAGACCTGTCTGGCTTGAGAGACCCTACCACAGTATTAGAACTGCGCCAGCATAGCTCTAATATGCAATCCTTTACTTACATCTTAAAGCCATTAATTAGAAGGTTCGTAGAAGGAGGTAGGAATTTCATTACTATTAAGGTTATTTATAAGGTGCTGAATTTGTTTCTTGATTGAATTTTTATCGCTGCATGTTTTGTTAATTCTTATGAGTTGATTAATGATAGTGTTTTTGTAGATTTTAGAAGAGATATTTGAGTTCTAAAAAATATGTCTATTGACATTGAATTTAAACTTGTTTCTTTTGTCATAAATATCTATTTTTAAAGTATTTTGACAATCAATAATTAAGTCCAGAAAAATAACTGGTTCTTGATAGCTATTGGTTTGTATTAATTTAAGTTCATTTGGATACGGATTATTATTAGTTGTATTGAAATCTTTATGGTTAAAAATAATGAGGTTATCAATGAATCTAAAGACTGAATTCGAATTAATAGCGATATTCCGTTCAAAAAAGTGTAGAAATAAATTGGCAAGAAAAGATGAATAACTGGTCCCTTGTGCGATGCCTTTAATTTGCTGAAAGATATTTTCCCCGTTGAAAATGAAGTTATTGTAAATATAGTAATTTGTAAGATCTTTCCACGATGTTATTGGGATGTTAAGTAAGTTTTTTAGGTCGTAGAAATAATTCATTAAGACTTCTTGTAATTTATCTAATGGGATGCTTGTGAAGAGGTCTTGAAAATCATAGGTTTCTATTGTATCTATTTTATTACTTTTAAGGAATTCGATAACTTTATTATTGTTTTTAATTATCCAGGTAAAATTTTCGTCTTCAATAAACTTGAGGATAATGTTGAGATATTTGGAGAAGATTATTCCAGGTTTATACATATCGGTGTTCGTACCGCAAGGAAGGTATCTAAATTTAATAGGCTGTTTATGGAACTTAGGAAGGATGACAATATACGGAAGGTTGTTATTTACATTGTGGCATCCAATTTTTTTGTTTAAGGCTGAAATTTTTTCTTAATAGTGATGATATTAGATTTACACTGTTTATATGTTTCTGAAGATTTTAGTTCCGTATCTAATAGTTCAAGATATTTCTTGCATATTAACGCGTAGTTGCCGGCTGCCTTGTCAATAGGGGTTATAATGAAATGTTGTTGCAGAGTTTCGATGCTTTCCTTTATACTTCGGAATTCGTAGGTTTCATTTCTTGAATTGATTTGTCTGTAATTTCTTTTTATGAAGTGTTTAAAGTTGAAATACACATTCCATTTCCATTCGGTGAAAAACTGCACAGGTTTGTGAAATTTATGAGCAACTTTTAGGCAAAAATTATCAAGGTCATTGAGAAAACTTTTTAGAATGTGTTTTAACGAAATTTTGAAAATAGGACGAAATTTGGTACCTTTATTCATTATCGACCTTAATTCTTCGTTCTCTATAATATTAAGGTTGCCAGTAAGGATGTGTTTATGAAAAGGATCCACATAATTTTTATATTTTTCTTCATTGCAATGACATGGAACATTGATTCTATTCGTTTCAATATTTTTACAGAAAGAATTATAATTGAAGACCCTTCTTCCAAATGTTGTGTCATATTTAAGGCATTTGTTTATTTCAATATTTTTTATTGGGAATAAGTTAGAACTTTCTTTAAGTGCAGAGTTTAATTTAAATTGATCGAATATTGGATTTTTGAAGTTAATAGTCATATATAAAATGGTTTGATCTGACTTTTTCTTATGAAGCTTTGCAATCTTTGCTTTAAATAGATCATTGAGGATATATATATATAATGATCTCCCACGGTACAAAGTTCAGAGCAGTCAGAGAGAGGCTCAAACACATAATCTAGAAGGCTGTCTAAAGTTCATTGGGGTCGAGGAAACCAAGGGTCCGGAAAAACACCACTCAGGAACCTAAGCCGAATTTGGAGGCTTAACTGCAAGTGTTCACGATGTAATCCATACTAAGAGTTCCAGAGAAATCCTCCCCCTCCCCCCCCAAAAAAAATTGAAGAATCCAAGAGAAGTGCTGAAAGTCGGTAAACAACAGTAGCCCTTTTCCACCTCGGAGGAGGAAAAGTGAGGATCAGATGCAACGACTAGTCTCTACCTCTTGCAGGGCCAAATCGGGAATCCCTACGCCAGAAGAAAGGAATGGCATTCTTGAACAACACTCTGGGTTCACCCCTTGGGTTCGTTGTCCGACAGAACGAACTCTTCCTCTCTGAAATGGGGAAGCGATGGCGTAAAATTACATCACGCGTCAGCGGGAGGACCCTTAACGGTTCACAGCAGGGAAGAAAGAGGGGGGAGGAACGTCCACTCCCCACGCCTTGAGAAGCGCGGTCGAAAGCGAAGAGGGAAGCCCGAAATCCAATGCAGAAATGGAGAATTGAAACTTTCAAATAATATACACCCAAATCATCTAGTTGAAGGACAGGTTACATGAACGTACTAGACATGAAAAGCTGCGTCGAGAGAGGTATGACATAAGAATCAGGACAATCGTGAAACGGTACAAAATTGGACTTATTGCGGAGCCCGAAGAACCGCCAACCGCACTGGAAAATGGCGCCTCGTCCGTCACGCTGCTGTGGCGCAGAAGCTTGGGGAGGGGGCGCCAGCCAAGGTGTCGTCCTCGTTATCTGACCGCGGTTCAAAATTGCGAGGTCTGTCCCTAAATAGCCCTCGTGTTTCTTCAAAACGGGATTTAATTTAACCTACCCTTTTAAGGCCGTCGTAAGTATACCTACCACCAAATTCATCAATTTTTAAATGCAATATTTAAGGTTGGCTTAAGTTTTAGAGGAATGTTTCGATGAAACACAAACCTAGATGTTCCGATTTCTTATTTCGAACCATAATGAAGAGTATGGACTTGCCAAAATTAATAATTAATAAAATTAATCAACATAAAGTTAATGCGATCCAAAAGCTGAATGAATTTGTTTCCTTAAATTAATCTCAATCCCAAGGTTATTTTATTATATTACTACTAGGAAAAAATGGCCCTTTATAGGGTTGATTATAGGAACAAAGGCCCAATTCTTATCCTTTTTGTGACTAAGTATCTCGGCAAACTTCTTGATACTTGTTATGTATGACATTTTCTTTTTAATTCAGTTTAAAATAGAAACAAACATTATTTATTTTTTCTTTATAGAAAATTCTCTTTTATTCTATCGCATAAGCTAAATGAATTTCTTTTCTTAAATTAATCTCAATCCCATAGGTCTACGAACCTAATATTAACACTTTAAATAACTTCGTCAGGTAAATTAAGATTTAAAATATATTCTAAAGCTTATCTAGCATCAATAGACATTTCATTAGGTAACCCAAAGCATCTGTACACAAAGTGTAAACTATCTAAAAATTTTCAAAAGGAATTCTTTATTTAAAAATAGTTAGTACTTCTCATAACTTAAAACATTCACATTTCTCGATTTTATACAACTAGAGAACTATTTAATATGTCGTGATAACTAAGTGATATTTCATTATCGTAAATAAATTAATTGCAATATTTGCTAAAATTATTGGACATGGTTGATAATCTATACACGTTGATGAAATCAAATATTTTCTACCATTAACATTTCTTTATGCCTACAAATGTAAGAAGAATGATTAGTATTAGAATTTCAAGTAGGCATTTTTTAAAGAGAATAACTATTCATAGCAATATTATTTTTTTAAAGACGATAATGGGTGTTTTAAAAAGAATATTCTGGTATATAAGATATGTAATATTTATCAATTTTCACTTAGTCTGATAATTGGCACACAAAATGACTAAGTATCAAAAATAGTTTTTCCTACAAATGATGAGTGTTTCACACCATTCGTCACATGGCACACATCAATGCGAGTTTTTCCCATATAAGCAAGTTTCGAGAAATTGGTGCAGCAAGTGCTTCAATCCTAGTTCACAAAACGGGTTGGACAGCTGATAACGGAGGCACACGTCAATGCGATATGCGAGTTTTTCCTATATAAGCAAGTTTCGAGAAATTGATGCAGCAGGTGCTTCAATCCTAATTCACAAAACGGGTGGACAGCTGATAACGGAGGCACACGTCAATGCGATATGCGAGTTTTTCCCATATAAGAAAGTTTCGAGAAATTGATGAAGCAGGTGCTTCAATCCTGGTTCTCAAAACGGGTTGGACAGCTGATAACGGAGGCACATACACACCATCCTTTATAAATCCTCAAAGCTTACCTAGATATTAAAGGGCTGTGTATGGAAATCTTTCTCACACTTCCAAAATTTTTTTCATGCAATTTCTTAACGGTTACTACTCTTCCCTTTACAAAGACTTCCAGTGCTTTCAAACTGACGACACCATCTGCGGTTGTTAGAATAACTCGGGGAGTCGAGATAGAACTTAATACGGAACTTACGTTGAATTGTAATTATAGATTCACACTTTTCTAGCTGCAAAACATAGCAAGCCTTCTCTTTGGAGCTACCATTTTTACCATTAGTGATTTCAAGCGGAAGACTGAGGTAACAATTTATGAACATGTGCAGAATTAAAACTGGCATTCTAGTATTAAGGAGACACATTACCCAAAAAAATGGGCAAAATAACATTTTGCATTTTATTGGCTTATTTCGTTGCGCTTTATTACTTATTGTATCAAAATTTCAAATTTGTACCTTTAATATTTCGGAACTTATTTAGATTTTTATTTACGATGACTAATGAAAAACATACGCAAATGACAACTTTAAATGGCTTTTTCTCCCTGGGGATTTTTCTGCACTTTTATTTTCTTCAAAATGCTAATGCTTTTTTCCCTTTTAAGATAGAGCTTTCAATTTTTTTGCACACGTTTATCATTATGTATGTAATAAAGCTGTGCATGCAATAAGCATTCAGTTGCTTAGTGTTTTCTTGTATGCAAGATATAAATGAGGTACTGCTAAATTTCCTCATTTCCACCATATAATCAAATAAATTATCTACATTTGAACAAATATTAGATACACCTTAAAATCCATACACAGTTTTGTGTAATATGTTTCAGTGAATCTACAAATGAAGTTTGAAGCTCAAATATTCATATTTGAAAAAGCAGTGGGGACATTTTAAAAAATAATGTTTCTTAAAAAAAATTAAATTTCAACTAAACAAGACCAAAATGATTTTTTCTTCTCAAGATGACATTATATGATTGTGAGTTCATCAAATTGAGTACTATCAATAAGTACTCAATTTGATGAACTCAATGATTGCACTCAATACTATCAAAACTTTCTCAATAATACTGCAAATAAAGAAAAAGGTTGAGAAGGTATTGTGTACCCTTAAATCATTATTCTATATCTCTTCTAAAATTATAGTAAACCATTATAACTTTATATCCATCTTGAAACCTCCGGTATTTTAAACACATCAGGAAACTTTATTTTAGTTCCTAAGTGTAAATGGAGCGCAATAAATTTTAAGAGGGAGTGTTTTTAGAATTTCCTGCTTATTAGAAACAAATGACTCTTAATTGTGAAATGATAAAAGTAAACATCGACATAATTATTTTGTTTGCTCCTTTGTAGACACATTCAAAAGACGTCAATATATTTATTACGTAAAAATAAGAAAGAAAAATCGATCTCCGAAATGGTAACTAAATTATTTTCATCCGTGCACATTATTTGGTGATGACTGTACCCTATGATAGAGTCTGACATGTGGAACAAGAGTTTGAGATTCCATTCGTCCCATAGATGCCGTGTATGCCGTGTCCGGTGAATGCTTAATCAGTCAATCATTTAACTGCCTTCTCGTCGGTGTGCTCTGGAAATTAGCAGTAGATAGGCGCTCCCGCATGGGTTGACCTTGCCATCTAATCAAAGTTCGAGATTACGGCACTCGCTATCATGTCCTCCTCAATCCTAGCCTAGTTTCAAAATGCGGCGGTAACCTAAAAATATCAGATCACATATTAGTAAATTTGGAGAAAATTATTACATAAGACATTAATTAATATATATATTCAATGAATGGTACTTCTCATATTACTTGATCTAACATATGTGACCATGTTCAAGGATCATCGAATCAACGATAACATTCATTGATTCGATGATCAATCTTATAACGACTTATCTTATAATGACTTATCTGATAACGGATAAGTGCGGCATCTCCTGTTGATCAAAACAAGCTTGGAGCACATATATTTCACCTGAAATAAAAATCTGGCTTTGCTCCCATGTATGGAGAAAGGTTTCCATCAGAAAGTAATTTTAACTCTTTAAACCCGAGGCGACTTTTTTCTTCTAGCTCCTATAAGACCGGGAGCTTCTGGGAGTGAGCGACATGAATTGCACTCTCCCAACCTGGGTGGTCATTTACCACACCACCCCTGCTATAACTTTTCCTTAAGGCGCACGGAAATGGGCTGCGGTTTGCAAGGATAACTGGACCTGCCTACCGCGCTTAACTCCTAAGCGATCTCAGAACCTCACCTCCCTCTAAAGAAACCAACCTTCTAGACCGACCTTCTTCGCTGTTAAAGGGAAATTTTTAGACCGCCCGAGACCTCCTCGCTCGCTGTCAGAAGGTTAATGTAAAGTGACCCGCATTTGAGTTTCGCTTGGGAAAAAACAAGGGAAACCACCAACCAGTCCGACCACAGTGAGCAAGCAATATGCACATCAGGCTACCTGTTTTTGAATAAACCTGCTTAAGAACAGAACCTATAGACTCATCATTCGATTAATTTTCCTCATCCATGCCATACCATTAGGTCACTAGTGGATTCCTTAAATGATTCGAATAATCAACTGAATTTTTGCGCTTACGTTAGAGCACTTATATTTCAAAAAAGGGTTATTAATGTAATTTTCTTAATTGAGATCATCAGAAATAAACAGAAGAGAAATGTGTAAAACTCGTATGGTTTGTTTATTTTATTTATCGAATTGCAAGTCATTGATACATAAAATAAATTTAAGAAGTGCTCAAAAAACAGTTTATTAACATATAATAAATATTTCTGAAAATGCTAGATTGCTTTTAGTTAAAAAGTTTATATATTGAAATTTACTTTTGGAACAAAATAAGGTAAGGTAGAGTATACTCGGAATAAAACGTGGAAATTCATTTTTAATTTTTAAAAAAATTTTAAAGAATACAAAAATTCTTAATTTAAGCATCAATTATAGTAATCAGAATAAACACATATAATTGCAGGAACACATTTATACGTTTTTTAAATTTATAAGACAGTACTCATTTTAAATATTGTCTGAAAATAATTTATGAAAGTGTCCATCGTTGGGGCACCCCGAGTTCACGGAGGAGAAGCTTGCGTATAAGTAAGCAAGTTCTCGCCGCCCCTGAGGGTACAATAATGGTGATGTGTTTCTTAGGGCCCATCTCCGATGACAGGTCGTACCCAGGTAAAATGGGGCGCCGCCCTCGTCGCATGAGCCGCTCGTATTGGGAGCTATTATGCTAGGGCCGCTGCGCCTGATGATGATGTCGTCGCGGTCGGTTATTCAATCTCAAACCATGTGGCGAAATGCTGGAATGGGGAAATTCTTGTGTGATGATTCTCGCGTTTACTGATTATTATTACTTCTGTCGTAAAAACATGTTTTACATAACAACTAACAAACGAATTATTACAATTAATTTCCAACGCATAAAATATCAACTAGGTATTACAAAAATATATTATCAGCTAAATAAAAGAAAAAAAATTAACGAAACGATATCTAATATGCATCTGCATAATTAAAATACCAGTGTGTACCCATAATTTAGATCATGGTATTTGGTACTCGTAATAGTTTCACATAAATAATTGAATTCCCCTTTCTTAACTTTAGATAACTAGATCATGCTGCGACTTCGTCAGCGTAGTAATACATTATTGGTACCTTATTGTTCTGGATAAAATTACTTTTTTTTCCCATTTAATAATTTTAATTTTAAAAAAATATTTCTTCTTTATAAACTAATATAATTAGCTATATTCTGCAAGGGATCTATAATCCATTAATCACGACAATTTATATATCCATAATTGTAGATTTAGTGAACTTAGTAGAATAAGTTAGAATATTCAACTTTATTGTCCATTCTTCGAGGATTTTGAGAACCAGAACTTGCAAAAAAACTGAAATTATTTCAGTTAATCAGAATATAGACACAAATTAAATGCACAAGTATTAGAAAGTATTCGTAAAAGAACAGAGAAGAAGGAAGAAATTCGTTCACTGAAGAACAATAAAAGCATTGTTAGAAGTTTTGTTTGAAAACATTTTAAAAAATTAATTAAAATTAAACAGAATGATGCATAGAATTTGTTAGGGACACGAAGCACACAAGCTGGACGTTGACCCTTCTAGGTTTCTCTATTTGGATTCAGAAGGCCATAATCCTTATATTAGAGACAGGCAGCTTGACTCATAACTCTGGTTAGGAAAGAGCTGTTGGATGATAAGCTAAAAACTTCCTGGCCCTTTGCGCGGAATTCTAATGAATGATAGAGAGATCCATGTGCATCAGAAATGACGAAAGAATACGTTAAAAACACATTTATTAAGACGCACACACTTTCAGAACATATTTACAGTTACGACATTTCCGCCTTGCAGAGTAGATGCTCGTCCTACTACACCTACACTTACAGATACAGCTGCTTCTACTTGGTTTCCTCTTTAAGACACATAGTAAAGACAAGCATATATACTCTGTTACCAATCAGTAGATCTACATATCAGCTGCGGTTATGGTATAGACAAAGTCATACGATTTAGATTAAATAGCTGTGAATATAGATGTCAAGTGAAGTGACTTGCTCAAAGCAATGACCTAAAACCTTAAAGAAGAAATGCTTGGAATCTTATACAAAAAGTAAGAGAGGCAATATATATTTAGAAATGAATGCAAGTTAACTTAACTTAAATGCAGAATTTCCTAAGAGAAATGAAATTGGAATCATTAAAATTAAATTTTTGAACTTAAGGAAGATGTTAAAATAGATTTTCTGCAATATTATGGTCCAAAGTTATTGAGGAAAAGCGTTAAAATTTAAGGTAATTTTTAAATAATTAATATTCTAATTACATTTTCGAAAAATCCTTTTTTAGAGAACACTTACAACTCAAGAAGCAACCACCTGCCAAATTTCAAGTTTCTAGTCCCAGTGGTTTGTACGATTTCGTGATGAGTCAGTGAGTGACTTTCTCTATTATATATATATATATATATATATATATATATATATATATATATATATATATAAAAACAGATAATTATTATAATAGTTATAATGCTCGTAATTTAGTACGTAAAGAGTGAAAAAAGTCCTAAGCCGTAACTACGCTCGGACAATACTTATCTTAGAGTATTTTTCACACACACACACACAGTGCATCCCAAAATAAAACGTCTTTGAACAGCAGAAAATGTTCATCTTGAAAGTTGTACACTTGTGATTTCCGTTATATGGACTTCAGCCCACAGGATCTTCTTGCAAGGCACTTACCTAGACAATGAGCTTCCGAAGAGCCGAAGCTCTTAAAGTAAATGGTTTTATCTGCATTTCGTGTAACAATAGATATAATTTAGTTTCTCTTTGAATCAATAAAATTCATGCACTTGTGTAGGAATCGAAACTTAATAAACTTCAAATAGTTCAGAGAGCTAATTAAGTTATACAGGAAAGAAATTTACCTGACATGTGAGAATTCGAGTTATGAAGAATATCGTATTAGCTTATAGATTAAATGATGAATATAATTGAAATTTATCTTATGGATCAGCAAACATTATATTAAATGTTGAAGAAGTTTTACAGAAATAAAAAACAATTTTTAAAATCAACTAATAATTCTAATGGTTGCACAGGGTGTCCGAAATGTATTTTTACAACTTTAGACTTTAATAACTTCAAAACTATTCTAGATAATAACCAACAGTTTTCAACATATGACAAGTTAACTCATAAAGGCTTTTGTTTTCCAGCAGACGCAGATCTGACGAAAAATGTGAACTCCACAGGAGAAAGCTCAGTGTGTAGCCTGGTTCATAGAGACAAAATCCGTTACCCAAGTGCAGATGAATTTGGGACACAGTATGGAAGGCGTATGTATATACTTTGCCGACCAACTATTCGGGCTTGGTATACGTCATTATAGAAACAGGTAATATTCACCATAAATAGGGGGCTGTTCACCTATCTGTTTCAGACGCTAACGTTGCATTTGGGTATAGGACTTTGTCTATAAAAACCAGGCTACGCACTGAACTTTCTCCTGTGGCGTCCACATTTTTCGTCAAATCTGCGTCTACTGAAAACAAAAGAAAATTATGAATTAACTTGTCACATGTTGAAAACCGTTTGTTATTATCTAGTATAGCATTGAATTTATTAAATACTAAAGTTTTAAAGATACATTTCGAACACCCTGTATATATATAAGTAAAAATTAATATACAATAATAGGAATAATATTTAAAAATGAATTTATAATATATATAGAGTAAATACCAATTATTCTATTTATTTTGACTAGTCTTTTAATCATCCTATGAATAAGCATACTTATGTTGATAAAGAGATTATGCTAGTAAAGAGATTGCTGTCTTGGCCTCTGCTTTCCTTCTTTCCTTTTTTCTGCCTTTCTGTACCTCTTTTGGGAATATAGATGGCGCCACGGAGACTAGTGTTTATTGTTTTGCTTTTCTCGAAAGCGCGGGCAAATTATTTTTCTCTGGCTAATTTCTACAGGGGTAAGTTCTTTTTGATTTTTACCTTATGAAAGCTTATTAATTAAGCTTGATGGCTAATATTTTGTTGCTCTTATTAGCGTTTTTAATGTTTTTTCCTTTTTCTTTTGGCGTTTGTGCTTGTGGATTTGCTCCTGGTTGCTTTTTTTGGGGAGTTCGGGCTATGAGAAGCTTTGTCTTGGCCTAAAGGCCTGCTTCTACAGAAAATTCCCTAAATATCCTTTTGAATCCATTTCGAATAGTTTCTAGCCCTTGAAAAAGTGAACTAGAATGGATTCCTTGTTTTTGTTGTATGCTTTTCGTTTACTTCAAATTACTATTGGATTGCTTGTATTCCTTTTTAAATTGTGGCTTTATTGGTATATCTGTCTATTGTTCTCTGTTTTTTGGTATGCTGCTGCAATGGCGCGCATCTTAAACATTGTCGTAATTTTTCTAACTTCATTTCTTTTTTCAATTAAATTCTTTTATTCATTTTAATTTTTGTATAATATTAAAAAAAATTTTATTGTCCAGTTTTAATTCTGCTTTCTTTTTAAATAATAATTTTATAATTTTTTTTTTAAATCATTGATTGTTTGCATACCATACTTATGTTGAAATATTTATTCATCCGGAAAGTAAGATTCCCGGAGGCCTTAAAGAGATACAAAACATGATTACCAGCAAACATTTATTGAAAGAGATACAGCACCCTTTCAGCTGTCTCTGAACATGAGAACCACCGGATTGAACGACGTGTTAGACCGTAAAAGCAATTCCTGTACACCGATGTTGAAGAAATCCGCCGCCAGAGAGGGGAGCCAATCTTTGACAGCCGTCTGTCTGTACGTCGTCGTCACTGGGGAAATGTTTATTCGCCAGGCACATTTTCAGGTGCAAGAACAGATTGTAATCGCTGGTAGAGCTGAGCGTATTTTTGAATTATTAAAAATAATCGATATTTTTTAAAAAATCGATTTTTAGACGAGCATTTTAAAAAATAATCGATGTATCGATTCAATAAAAATCATTCAATTTTTTGCTTTGAACAAATAATGACCTTGTTACCCACTACATCTTGATTTGATTTGGGATTTTTAAGGGGGATTTTCAGCAACAAAGGCTATTAACCCCTATTCAATTTTCACTTTAATAGGAGTAATTTAACCCATTCGCGTTCATTGGTTACGCACTGAAACCACATATTGAGCATTTTTTTACTGCGCATGGGCGAATCGTAACGTAATTCTCTTTCATAACTTCAGAGCCAGATATAGCAGGAAAGATATATAAAAATTCCAGATCAATACAGTTAGTATTCACAAAGATATCGACAGTGCAAGAGCTAAATTGCTTTTGATCTCTAAGAGAAGCAAAATGATGAGGGTTCTTGCACAAATTGATATTTTTAAAATTGAATCTTCGAAAGTAATATAGAATTTCATGAAGAATGAATATCCTGAATACTCACAAATACTTATAAATTAAATGCATAATTTAAATTGAATTTCGATAATAACTTATTCGGAGGAAAAATAGTCCGTTACCATTGATTGGCTTAACTGTGAAACCATAAATTTCTTGAAAATAAAAAATTGCTAAGTTTTTTCCTTTGCATATTTATGATCAGCTTCATGTCTAATACTCATTTTTGAAATAAATTTAGTAATTTTCAGAAAGAAACAGGTAGCGAACTTGAAAAGGTTAAATTAGCAAATTCATTATGCAAATGTTATAAACATTTAAAAATTGCCTTGTTTGTTTCTATGAAATTAATCTTTGTTAAACTTCTATAATTTTTCATTTTTACAATGCATGAATAAAATAAATAAAAATGTGTTATTTTTATACATACTTATGAAATATTATTTCTGTTTTTATGAATTGTGATATTCCAGACAGAACAATTATTAAGCATCATTTGTTAAAAGTGATAAATTTTGAATTTTATAACACAATATCAGTGGTTAAATGTTTTTGAAATTTAAAATAACGATTCATTTTTCAAAATTAAATTGAAATTTCATTTCAATGATAGAGATTTTATTAAGTTTCAACTGAATCCATATTCAAAGTAACTGAATACTAATTAATAAAAAAAACTGTGCATTTGGTTTCCTATAATAACCAGTCGCTATTTATAGATTTAATTCTTTAAGAAAACATTCTTTCGTTACTAGAAATATATATTCGTGAATAGTGAATGGAATTCGATGCATTCGATACGGAAATTTATTTAAATGTGAAAGTTTCCCTCAATGATAGTCAACTTGTTTTATTGTATCTGATGCTTCCATTTCAATAATGATTACTCATAAAATTAGCTTTAGCGATTTGAGAACTGCAATGAAACCATTCCTAGAGCAACAATCAATTCCGATTATTTCTGAAAAGTCGATTAATCGAAAAGTCGTTTGGAGTTTTATTGAGGAAACTAAAGTGGCTATTGAAATAGTTTTGCATATTTAAATAAAAATGTATGTACTGGTTCCGAATTGACGGCTAATTACAGTTCCAGGTATTTTAGTGAGTTTTTAATTTAGCTAATGGACCTAGGAATTTTCAGAAAGTTTAAATATTTAAGAAAGTCTACACAGGTGAACTATGCTAACAGCTTATTAATGAAGCAGACATTTTTAAAGTAAATAATACTTATACTTACGACTTTTATTATACAGTTTCAAATATCAAGGAAACTCAGAAACTAATTAGAATACTATGAACCAAAATGAAAAGGAATTATCTAAAATTGCGCAAAACAAAAAATTGGAAGGCTTAATAATCTTTCTCATTTCTTTTAATATTTTTATCAATAAATAAGAAAAAGAAGAAAAATATATTCTACAAGATGAAAAAAATTTTAACCCAACAGATGATTTCAACCGAAATGGTGAAACGTTAAATAAAACCAATCGATTGCAAGCAGTTACCGCAAAAGATTTTTATCAAAATATTAAATGTATAAAAATCGTTTATTTAAAAGTGAGTTAAAAATAGAATGAATAATTTTCAAATATATTACAATTCTTATTAAAATAAGTCTTTACATTATTCGAAATTATCATATTAAAAAGAAAATTTGTTCTTCAAGTAATTATTAGCAAATTAACTTTTAATTATTATCCTCATATAAAACTCAACTATGGGAAACAATAGCAAATACACCTGCAATAAAGACGAAGGGCTTTTAGTACAATCATCCAACTTTAATGTCTGGATCGCCATATTGGCGATAAATTTCACTGCACCAAACATTTTATTCGAACTGCAAAATGTACTTCAAGTTTGCTATGAATATCAAATGTGTAGTAAATAATAAAAAGATGCCAATATCAATTCTTGTTTTGTGAAGTTTTTTTAGGTACTGTCAAGTACCACTAACTTGCCCTCTTCTGAATAATCTAAAGATTAAACCACTCATAATTAAAATATTTCACAACATTGTACATCAAATTATAGCTTGAAGTATGCTGGAAACTCAGACATATTTGAATTCATCATAGCTTCAAGACATTTGAAATTCACAGAGAAATAAAAAAAATTAAATTTTCTTCTATGCTACCTAAACATATTCACTTACACACTACATAGAGAGATTCAAATAAAATGCAATTAACAATTAAAACCAATTTAAAAATATATTACAAAATTATTACAATGTTTTAGTAGCGCGCGCAATATGCCGCTGCGTACAAAACACAAAGGAAGACAAATAACATTCTAAATAAGTATAAAGAGAAAGAAATTCAACTCGAAAAAAACTGAAGCAAACGAAGAAGTAATCTATTCGAGCCTACTTTCTCAAATGTTCGATTGAGATTTTCGATTTGGATTCAAAAACTTGGGAACTTTTCTTGTAAGAAGCTTGATTTTCGTCAAAGGAAGCTTCTCGTAACCCGAAAGTTCCCAAGTGAAAACGAAATAGACAAGGAACAATCACAAAAGAATTTTGTTAAACAAACAAACACGATAACGTCAATAACATTAATTAAAAAAACAATTTAAAAAATCAACAACCATCGGCACAGAATACCGTCATGAAAACAGAAGAATAACTCGAATTCCACAAGCGAGGAGGAAACAAAATGGCCCTACAGAAGCCAAGCTTGTTTCCTCCTCGCTTAGGGTGAGTCGAATTCTCTTCCTTTAATTATTGTTTTGTTTTCATGACGGTATTCTGTGCTCAATGGCTAGTGATTTTTCTTTAATTTTTTTAAATAAATCTTATTGGCGTTATCGTGTTTGTTTGTTTAACTCTCTGAACCTGGCTAGAGTGAGAATTCCATTGCCTCAAAATCTGGAGTGAATTTTCGCTCACAGAAACAGAATGGAATCGTCACGTTCTTTACAGAAATTCCAGGAAGTCGACACCTATGGTTGCCCGATCAATTGTCAACAAAGAAAGGAACTACATTTTTCCTAAAAAAATTCACCCAGGTGCCCGAAACAGCCCGAGTCCGGCTTCTTTCGAACGGGCGGTTTGAGGCGGGATAGGGATCATAGGGTTAAAAAGGTTCTTTTGTAATTATTCCTTGCCTATTTCGTCTTCACTTGGGATCTTTCGGGTTACGACAAGCTTTCTTTGACGAAAGTCAAGCTTCTCACAGAAAAAGTTCCCAAGTTTTTTATTCCATATCAAGGAACCTGTAACCCTTGATAAAGCAGGCTAGAATGGGTTACTTGTTCGTTTGGTTTAGTTTTTTTGGGTTACATTTCTTTGTCTTTATACGTATTTAGAATGCTTTTTCACTTACAAACCATCGCATTGGCCTTTCAGAATGGAATGAAATCTCTTGCAATACATCATACGACAAAGGGACAAATAGGGATTAAGCTCGAAAATTCACAACTACCTCACAATTTAAGACAATCATCAAAGACAGTCCTCCGTAGGCGGCAAGACTTCTTAGCTTCCAAAAGGTTTCTGTAAAATATTTTTTCACCCTTAATGAAATGTAACATTATTGCATACTTTCAATAGGAAATATTTTTTATCAAGAAAGTTTATTGCATTGAAAACAATCTAAAAAAAATTTAAGTCGAAAATATTTGTAAGCAAAAGTAAAAAAAAGCTTAAAAAATAAAGTGAGTGGTACCGGATTTGTGGGAAAATTGGTTTAAGAAATTTCATATAAAGCGAACTCGGAATCTGGAAATTTACACACTTTTTGTCATGAAAAGTATAGAAAAAAAGATATTTCGCTTTAGAAACCAATACGTCATTGAATACAATTCTTTATCATTTAGTTACATTCTTATATTTTTTCTTAATTTCATGCTGAGTTTTTAAGAAATAGGAAAAATTTTCACAGCAGACAAACGAAGCATCATAAATGAAGCCTATAAAATACAAACGCAAGTGCAACCGTTTATCAAAGCTTTCAAAATAATTTAAAAATATATGATAGATACAGGCTGTTGCTAAGAATGATTTTAATTTATACAAAAGAAAAGTAATCGGTTGTTTTAAATTCTCTTCTTGTGTAGAACATTTTTGACTCCTTGGAATTGCTTCATTTCTCCATTTTTTCCGAAGTTTTGAATTGTCCCATTCTTTAAAGGGCAACTTTAAATGTTTAATATACTAAAACTAAATTTATGAATATAAGAAAAAAGATTTTAAATTAATAAAAAATCTCTGCTTTATTTTAAAAAATGGAAACGTAAGGATTCCTGAGTAATATCATTACAAAAGAAAGAATTTTACATGTTCATTTTATCTTTGGAGTAAAGAAAAGCAATGATGGAATATTCTGTAGTGCGAAAAGAAAAAGGAGTGAGAAGAAATTATATCATACCAATTTCATTTTCATTCTCTTTCTGACTTGATTTTTAACAGATGTAACTGTTATACGGAGTTTTTCCCATCGAATTCAAACTGATGGCAGAAAACTGTATTATTTAAATGAGATAAGTCTTACTTGGTAGAGAAAGCAATCAATCCTGTCTCTGAAATGTAAAATATGAAAGTGTTCGTGTTAATCTCAAGGGGAAAAACGAAAATATGAGATAAACGAAATATATTAGAATAAATGGTGAATGTGTAATCTTAATATAAATAAAAGTCATTGTGGGTATGTGAGTATGTATGTGGGTATATATGTGGGTATGTATGTGGGTATGTGGCTATGTTCCACATCTCCTCCTAAACCAATGGACGGTTTTCAACCAGATTTTGTACACTTATTATTTAAGACAAGGGGAAGACACTTATGAACTTTTTTAAGTCCAAAAGTTAATTAAACAGGCAGTTAATTAGAAATTAACCGAAACCGTTTTTCCGCAGTAACTTCGGAACAAATTGTCTGACAAAACATATTTTTATACCATCTTAAAGTTCAAATTTTTACCTTTTCAATGATACCAATTTCATTTCTGTAACATTTTTCTTTCGATTGTTATTAATTTTTAAAAGTTCAGACAACAATTAAATAATTAACAAAGCCCATTGATTCGGCGATTCTCGATGAAGAATATTTTATTTTTCAATCGACTGTCACGTGATCCTTCAGGAATGCGAAAACATGTGGAATAAATTATTTTTAAAGTCAACTATCACGTAATTCTTCTTTCCTCTGTAACTTCGGCACAAATTGTCTGATACAAATTATTTTTATACCATCTTAAAGATAAAAATTTTGCCTTTTCAATGATATCAATTTTATTTCTGTGACATTTTTCATTCAATTTTTATAAATTTTTTAAATTTTACGTGCAGACGATTTTGAAATAACGCAAATTTATAGCTACTCAGTTGCTAGGAAATGGTTAGACTTTGAACTAATTTACCTTTATTTCTGAAAATTTTGCTTATATTTATAAGTATCCGTAAAATAAGGCAGAATTTACAAGTATCTGTCTGTCTGTCGGTCGAGCGGTCGGTCACAAGAACTCCTCCTAAACGGTGAACGGTAGCGACGTGAAATTTACACACGGCATTCTAGAGCATATTTTTAGGTCAAAGGTGTTATTTTCAACTTTCAGAGTTAATTAGTTCTTAAGATATTTAATTAAATAACGAAGATTAGCCGCTTTTAAGCCTAATGCTTAGACGTTTTTTGCCAATAACTTCTGAAATCTTTATTAGACAACAATTATTTTTATGCCATTTTAAAGACCAGAAAATGATCTTTTTAATGCTATTAATTCCATTGCGATGAAATGTTTTCTCCGATTGCTATAAAGGTTTAAAAATATTTTTTAACGTAATTTCTAACAATACTTTTTATTCTTATAGAAATAAATTCAAGCCAAATTACTGTTTCGCGCGCGGGCTTTTGCCAGTGTTAACTGTCAGGGGCACCTTCCGATAAGCCTAGAATGATAGTCGGTGTGCCAGTACTACTAATACGTAACCTCCATATACCGAGACTGTGCAATGGCACACAGTTAAAAATTGCACACCTAGGTACAAACGTCGTGAAAGCTACTGTTATGACTGATATAGGGAGAAGAGAGAGAGTTTTAATTCCACGCCTTCCGATAACACCGAAGGATTTATCATCACAGTTCAAAAGGTAACAAATCTCTGTAAAATTATCATTTGCGAGGCTCAGGGCCAGACACTGAAAGTGGCAGGCGTACATTTGGGTAAACCATATTTTTCCCATGGGCAACTATATGCGGCCTGTTCACGTGTGTACAGCACACACAACCTCTACATCCGTGCAAATAACGTGGTATACAAAAGTATATCATCATAGATAAACAATTTACATAACTATATCAGCATACATGTACAGTACACTCCTGTCAGCCATCCAATTAAGTATTATCAACCGTCAGAACTTTTCCTTTCCCCTTTCAAAATGCAACAAAACATTTACATTCGTGAATTATAAAAAGAGAATAATTCAAATTCTTCGCGCACGAAGTCGCGGGTAACAGCTAGTATAGTATAAATGTTAAATTTATTTCAATTTTAGATATTCCAAGATTCCTTTAGTATTATTACATGAAAAGCCACTAAAATCATAGAACTGCTCTGTATTATGTCACGAAAATTAGTATTTGCATTATTTTCATAAAGAACTATGCTTTCCAATAGCATAACCATGTATATTTTTGTCGCATCTGTCTGTATCTAATTAAATGAAAATATTAAGGGGAGTTGGAACTCGAAGTCCGTCAACCCTAACCCTGTTACTCCGATGCACCTTTTCTCAAATCTGTTATAGATTCTTGTTTGATATGCGTTATACAAGTAAAGTACATCTTTCTGATTATACTAAAATTATTTTTAAAAAATTCAAAAACTTAATTTTTTTTCGAAACAAAAAATGTTAAATTGACCATTTCGATGTACTTTTTCTCAAAATCTGTTACAGATACATGTTTGAAACTTTTTATACAAGTAAAGGACACCGTTCTCGTTATATTGAAATGAATGTTTTTTAAAAAAAAACATCAAAACTTTATTATTTACAATTTTTTTTGTGTCAAAATATGGTAAAATTTCACTATGTATAATTAAATATTTTGTCTTTCTCTCGGACAGCCGAATTGTTATCCAGTATCTTGATAATTGGAGAGATATTATTGACCGGAGGGGACTGGGTATCTTTCACAAACGCAGAACTCTGTGCAATTCTTGTGTTCTTCATTTACAATGGATACCATCACATGTAAATTTAAAATATAATGGTATTGCTGATTGTCTTGCTAAAGAGGGTAATACCATGCCTCAGGCTAATGTAGAACCATTGACTTACCTTGATTTATACTCAAGAAGAAAGGCATTTGTTAATATTTTCTTGGAGGCATCCACCAGCTCATTCATGGTACCGTAGTGAAGGCTCGGGTGCTACTATACATTTTAAGGGAGATAGGAAAGACCAAACAGCTTTGGCTCGCTTAACTTCCGGTCACTTGAAAACCCTCAGATTCTCTAGTGATGATAAGAAGTTCAATATCTGCACTAAGTGCAACATGATTGAGGCCACTCCCCAACATCTACTTGACTGTGTTGCCTTGGTGTATGATGACCTGCTCAAGCGACCGGATTTCGTGTTGGAGGTGATGAAGGCAAACGATCTCATGGATCTGATCTGATTCAGATCAGAAGGATTAGAAAGAAGAAGAAATATTTTGTCAATTTATAAAAGAAATGAAAAATTAACCAAAAGCTTATTTCAGTATAATGAGAAAGGTGTGCTTCACTTCTATAAAAAAAATTCAAGCTTCCCGACGTTCTCACGAAACATCTACGGCGCAGACCCGAACTGCGCCTTTCTTATAGTTTTTTTTTATCTCGACCTAATTGAAAATGCGAAAATAGCATTTTTCTCAGACATATCAAATAACAATTTCTTAAAAAATAATGTTATGAATATCTAATCTGAATTACAACACTAAATGTAAGAAAGATGCTATCTTTTTCAAGTATATGGATGCCGCCCCCTAGTGTATAGTTTTACAGCGAAGATAGAAAATTTAATGTAGCTTTAAAACAATTCATACGAATAAGCTGAAATTTTGAATGAGCTTATAAAGTAGCCCTCTGCATCAATTACTGTTAAAATTTAACAAAATATTTCTTTTGTTCAAAATTATTTTAAAGTCAAAAGTATGAATGCAGAAACAATAAAATTTCAAAATTTTACTTCAACATTAGAGACTCCACATTTTATTTGCTTATAATTTCAAAACAAATAGCGCTAGACTGATACAACTTGGTATCCGATTATAACTTTTGATGCAGTTTTAAAATCCATTGAAACAAATGGGTGTTGCCATTGGAAATTTTAAATTTAGAGCAATTATAAGTAAGTAGACATTCACTTATGAAGTTTCTAGATATGGAATCATTTAATAGACGTTATTTCCTGAAAAATGGTACTTTTTGTTTTAATATACGATGACAGATAGCAGAATAATCCTGGGTGGTTCGTTTTTTTCCGCCGCTGTAAGTAGTCCATGTTGTATCCACCGGCAGAAAGGGCAATTAGAAGTCAGTTGTTAATTAATTACAGAGCCAAATGTAAATTAATTGCACTAATCAACTTTGAATTTTTTTCAGAAACAAATTCTTATAGGCTTGGTTCACTTTTACTCTTTTTCACTCTGAACTCTCAATTATATCAATCTACTAATTTCTTAAAAAATCAATTAATAAACTTCTTAAAGAAACTATTATATGAAAATAAGATAATTTTAGTTTCGTACCTTCCTTATTTTTTGACAAGTTATCTTAATATTGCTATTCGAGAATTAATTTCGAATGCATACTTTGATCTGAACCGCTTGTAAGGAAACTGTGAAAAAAATGAAATATTACTATTACTTTTCAGTTAAAAATATATAATTTCTAAATTTTAGATGTAACTTTATTCGAGATTTCTCCATAAAGTATAATTAGTGTCTCTATATACGAGTCCACAAAGAGCAAGATGCCTATTTTCTGAAACAGTGTATATTCTTGTCAATGCTATGGTGCATTACCGACCTCAATGGACAGCCACAAACATAGGAAATCCCTTCGGATTTTCTTCTCCATTGCGAAGTCCATGGTATTCATTCTAAGAAAACTGATGTGTTTGTTTTCCGTTTCAGGGACAGCGAGAACCGTTAATAAGGGAATACAGAACCTAGACGTATTAAGAGGTGTATATCTTGGGGACGGACGATTGAGTTTCTGATTTATCTTTAGTATCCTGAGATAGATAGGCGTGGCTACTCTTGAAACCTCCCACCGACTCGGATTGAAGATTGATTGATATACTAAATCCCATTAAACTAAGGGTCACATTCTTTCCCCTAATCCCCGAAGACAGGGAATTTTCGGATTATGCTTAGAAATGGTAAACCCCGCATTGTCTATCATTTTAATGTATTGATTATCATTAAATTGTGCAAATCCTGAAGACAGTTTACAGTTTGAGGTAGAGTTTTTGATAGGAATCAATCATTAAAGTGACAGATAATGGCAATGCTAGTAACATATTATCAGATTCAAGGAAGGTAACCTTATTTTATACATCCATAATTCTTTCAAGTGCTTTTTCAGTGAAAAAAAAGTAGTTAAAGTTCTCTGAAAAAAAAAGGAGGTCATTAATTAAAAAGGACTTCTATTTTATACGATGCTAGACTTCAGTAAAATGTATTTGAAAAAAGAGGGAATAGCGGAAAACTTGCAGTGCGCAGGTTAAAACTTTGAATAATTTTGGGAAAAGAAATAACAAGAAAATTATACTATGATTGTCATTGTTATCCGAATTACACCCATTTTTCATTGTTAAATAATTAGTAGAAGGAAATAAATTTTTAAAATGAATTATTGCTCGCTGAAATTTCTGAACCACGCATGAATTCAATTTCTTTTTAAAAACTGAAAATTCCATTTTTTTAAAAAAAATCCTCATTTTGATGAGGTGAAAAGTCAGGAATCAACTAATTGGCAAATGCCTTTTTCGTAAAATAAATTCGGAATTGCCAGAAAGGGATTGAAATAGAACATGGGAATAAAAATAATTCTTAAAAATTTGAAATTTGAGATTCAATGTGACAATTTATTCTATGAATACCTTAACACAGTCCATCAATATATCACTAGAAAAAATATGCCTAATTAGTACAAAATGTACTTGTGAGCGTAAATATTTACGAATCCGGACTGCAATTTGTGGCTGTTTTTTCATCAAGATTCATATTTCTTTTTATCTTTAAATATATCTAAAAAGGCGAATTTCTGTTCTCAAAGCAGCAAGTTTCAAATATTATGAAATTAATGGATTTTATACAATGGAAAAATTGGATTGTTACGAAAATCGTCCAGTGAGTGTACGGTGAAAGCAGTTCAACAAGCAGGATGAGGAGGATGACGCTTAATTCTCGAATATTCCGGAAAACACGAAGCAGAAGTAACAGGAAAAACAGGACTTGCAACACAAACAGAAAGCAAATTACTAATCACAGCAGCAACAGCACTTTCAGTACCTCTCGGCGTTTATCAACTTCCCTGCTCGCACTGCGAATAAAATTCCAAAGACGTTCAAACACGTTAAAGAGATTCAAAGTCGTTGAGTACCTTCGAGTATTTATATTCTTTTCTGGCAGGATGTAACGTCACAGGATAATTCCAGATGAATCTGGATAACTTCTTTCCTAATGGAGATAGCGAGAAAATTCTAGCATTTTAGTGTCCTACATTTTATCGCCAACGACGGGGGTCCATAGCTTCCATTTCTCCCCGGCATCCTACAGAATCTCTGTAAATGTCTCTTCCCAACCATAAGAATTACACTGCTGGAAAGCGACATAACAGGTTTGTAAAAATATCATCTAAGTTGTTTATTAACAGCAATAAGTAACCAATAAAAAGCGACAGCAGAATAAAAAAGGGAAAATATGATTCAAGAACAACGAAAAGGATGGTAACTGAGATAATTTCCTCTTCCGTTTAGTACTTTCCTTAGAAAAAGAAGACATACGACCAAGAAAATTAAGATAAGGGAAAATAAAAAATATACTTGTTACAGAAGATACATAATCGGCATTTGCATAAACAGGTAAAAGCAATTGATAGGCCACTGGAAGCAGAAAAATTGAAAGAAGGGGAAGACAGAAGATTTTTGAAGTAAAGGAATTTTATCTCTCTTATTTAAATCCCATAGGTAAATTGTGAATGTCCTAGTTGAAAAAAACACAATTGTAAATTCTTTTTATTAGAATGAGATGCATTCATATTTTTACCATAACTTGATGTCCCCATTAACAAAAAGCTCTTCCAGCTAACGTTGTTCGAAGATCATCATTGTTTCAAAGACAGCGAATCACATCACACAAATCTAATAGACCAGTTATATTTAAGAGTTATTGAAGATAATCTAAAATTTCCAGTAAATTTTCATAGCATAACGTTGTATGAACTATATTGAATTAATCATTAATATCTCGAACTTGGAGCAGAAGAAAAAAACAAATATTCCATACAGTGAATTTATTTTCGCTGTCTGTAATTGTATTTGAAGAATGAAGATATCTGTCATCGAGCATAAAATTGAATTATAGTTTACTGTTAAGTCATTCAAAGATGTCTTTCTTTCTATGGAGATATTGCTGCTTTGTATTAGAAATCCTGCATGAAAATATTATATGTGAAAATATATTAAATTATCAGGAAATATTAATTATTAACATGTGATTTAAAAATTGTTTTATGACAATAAATGGAATCAAAACTCTAAAATAAGTTTTATTCTATCTTAAATACAAATATTTTGCTCCAAATGATTCTTTCGTATTTGAGGTCCAAGGAATATAAAAAACATTTAATAATTTAACCTACAACACAATTACGCTAACTTTACTAAAGAGTAAGAGTTAGAATTTTAAATATAATATCTTAGGTTGTAAATACTTATAACCAGTTTTAATAACATAAATGATTTAAATGAAAGTCATACACAAATGTCCTTTATCGTTCGAAACAAAATCTATAAACTTTAATGTAGCATGATCCTACGTTGCTGTTATTGAACCAAATATCGTGTGAAATATAAAAAAATACTCCTTTAATCAGAATTAAAATGTTTTTTTCCTTCAATTAACACTATTACAGAAGATTTAATGCAATAAACTTCTTTTAAACTGAATGAGCGAAATCTAATTACTATAATTGAGAAAACTATTTTCTTACTCCTCCTGATTAATACAAAATTAATCATTCATAACTATTTATTGGATATATAACACAATTAATTTATATCCAATTAGATTCTTCATTATGTGAATTCATGTCCTTCTGAAACTTTATTAGCAGTTTAGTTGTACTTTCATCTGAGTCACTGCTACATCGGTGATTGTAAATAAATAAATAAATAAATATTTAATGGCATTACTCTCAGAAATAGACATTAGAGTGAAAAAAATTGAGCTTGCTAGATATTAACTATAACTATGTTCACTAATCATATTAACCTTTTTAAATATGTATATAAGCAAATGCAACTGATTTTAATTATGCAGTCTTCATAAAAAAAATATGCCCTAGACATTAAATATATTCAAAACAGGTATTTTTTCGTGAAGTAACTTCATAGATGATAATTAATCAGTTACTATCCACCGAGCAATTCTTCCTTATTTTACTAATTAGGATACCAATCTGTATAACTAAATCATCATTCCAAACCGAAGGTATCGGGTGCTCATGTAAATTAAATAGTTCGAAGAGATTTTTATTTATGCAGTAGGAGAGACTTCCTTGAAGTGAACATTGAATCCATAATGAGTATTTATGGCTCTTTGATACAAGTAATTTTATTTTATATCTTGTGTATTTATTTTACGTTAATGAATTTAATGAATCCCTATGAGCCTAACTCAAATACTTCAGCTCAACAAACATATATATTAGCATAGAAGTATCAGCTATGAAAAAGGGCATATTTTTTTAAAAAAAAACTCAGAAACTTTGAAAAAGAACAGAGTTATCAATAAAAAAATTAAATAAATTTGAAGTGATTTATTTTCGACTAGCAGCATTCCCGTGGCATAATGACTTAAAAAAAGACATTTTTAAAAACCCAGAATTGACATTAAATTAAGTTTAGAAACGAAATCAAAGTATATATTTACATATATAAATCAAATAAGAAACGATCATAACATAATTGTAAAAGCAACATAAACATTTATAATTCACAAAATGTAAAGAAAAAAATCCGCGGAAAGAAAACGCCGAGAGTTCTTAAAGGAAGAAAATAAACAAAAGGGGAAGATAATATGAAATACAAACGCAATTAAAGAAGAATTTTAGGAAAATATCAGTCATGAAAATCAATCAATGTTAGATTTAAATGGATAAACGAAGACTGTAGTTTATCGGTAAAAGCGTATAGATGCTCATCGGGGTAAATAAGTGAAATCTATACGAACCGCTAAAATTATAGAAATCATAATACTTTCTGCGAATAGTGTTAGCATAAAACTAAAACACTGCCTTCACTCCGAGCATTGTGATAGACCAAGAATTCGAATAAAATACCAAATATTAGAAATTATTTTACATACCTAAAACTGAGGGATCCATCCAATGGGAGATAAGACAAAGAACTGAATGGAACGCGTCGTGTATGGTCCGCATGTTTACGAAATATCAAGTTACTTTCTTTTGCGCCAAAATTCTAAGGTTGGGGGAGTTTAGATTAAGATTAAGATACCGATGTAAACAAAGATGAAAGCGATATAGATTGAGAAAACGATGAAAATTAAAGAAATGATTATAAAAAATGGAAAATGATAATAAAAGGGTGTATTGAAAAATTTAGGAGGAAACGGTAAGTGTTAAATAATATTTGAATTTGAATTCCGTAATAAACGACCGAAAGATGCGTTTTCGAGATAGACATTAGACCTGTCTGGCTTGAGACACCCTGCGAAAGTATTAAATCATCGCCAGCATAGCTCTAATATGAAATCCTTTACTTACTTCTTAGTCCTTAATTAAAGATTCGTAGAAGGAAGCCCGGAATTTTAATACTATTAAGGGTACTTATAAGGTGCTGAATTTGTTTCTTGATTGAATTTTTATCGTTGCATGTTTTATCAATTCTTATGAGTTAATTAATGATAGTTTTTTGTAAATTTTAGAAGAGATATTTGAGTTCCAAAAAATTTATCTATTGACACTGAATTTAAACGCGTTTTATTTGTCATAAATATCTATTTTTGAAGTATTTTGGCAATCAATAATTAAGTCCAGAAAAACAACTGATTCCTGATCGCTATTGGTTTGGATTAATTTAAGTTCATTTGGATACAGATTAGTTGTATTGAAATCTTTATGGTTAAAAATAATAAGGTCATCAATGAATCTAAAGACTATATTCGAATTAATAGCGATATTCCGTTCAAAAAAGTGCAGAAACAAATTGGGAAGTAGAGATGAATAACTGGTCCTTTGTGGGATGCCTTTAATTTACTAAAAGATATTTTCTCCGTTGAAAATAAAGTTGTTGTAAATACAGTAATTTTTAATATCTTTCCAGAATGTTATTGGGATGTTTAGTAAGTTATTTAGGTGGTAGAAATAATTCATTAAGACTTCTTGTAATTTATCTAATGGGGCAGTGGCGGACTGGCGAGGTTGCCAGCTTGCCCGGTGGCAAGTGGGCCCCTTAAACAGAAGACAATTTGGGCCTCCAGAAAGTGTGGGAGAGAAAAAAAACATTTTTCTATATAGTAAGATTTTCTAAAGCAATGAAATAAAATAGCCCTGTACCCAAGGCCCATGTTTTGGGTATTTATTGCCGTCGTAATTCGACCAGCCGAACAGCGGGTGGTTGAATACCGACCCAAGACGCATACTCAATTACAACTGCCCGTTGGAACTGTACTGAGGTCTCTGTCCTGTCCAATTCCTTTGACCTTCCGATCATTTACAGATGTTTCTCCAGACCCTCGGCACAAACCCTCGGGCTATTATAGCAGGTAGTTCATTGGTGCAAAGTTGAGCCGCAATACTCATTAAGATTTTTTGTTGGTTTCGAGAGCCCCTGGAAAGACGGAAGGAATTGCATCCCTTTGTGCAGAAAGGGTGCGGTTCTTGTGAGAGATGGCTATAAGAGGAGCTTTTTTCTTTCTTTTTTGTAGTTTAATTTTACTGTCATAAATCTAACAAACAAGGGAACTCGCCTGTAAGAAAAGGTTTTCTTGGCTAAAACTGTGACTAGGACACTAAATGGCATCTATGAAAAGACGATACTCACGCTTTTCTTTACGCGTTTAGGGGAAATTTGCGTTTAGAAGAGTAAAAGGGTTTCGTTTAAAGAGGGTCTGAGTCTTATTGTCTTTCATGGAAAATAATTGAGAAAAGTGTTATTTCTGTTTTCAGTCGTAAGAAAGTAAAGACATATGTAGCGTATTTGCAAAAGGAAGGAAAAAAAAAGAGGTAAGCTGAAACTTTAATTTCTCTTTTTTGCATTGCTTTTGTAGTATTAAACACTAGCCGTATTCGGCTACCAACCGACTCGTCCATCTTATTAATTGTCTTAATTTGATTATATTAACAAACTTTAAATTCGCCAACTTATTTAATTTTTGTTAAGTTAAAAGTATTAATTTCTACAAAAGACTGAGAAAGAAATTAGTTCTGCAAAGAAAAAAGAAAAAGCAAACAGTAGATAGGAAATGTATTCGCATTTGAGATAAATTATTGATGCAGTATGTTTTTGTGTCTAATGAAACTAATGACATAAGTCTTTACATTCCACTGTTAAAAATATCTATAGAACACGAGATTCAATGAAGATATTTTTTTGAAATTTTGCATAACCATAATCTACAATTATTGCGCATTATTAAGCTTATTATAAAGTGAAAATTTAACCTCATAATATCAAATAAATGAATTGCATAATCTCCAGGAAGATTATCTTGCCTTAAGCGGAAAGATGAGCTTAATGTCATCGCTAAAAAGTAAATTTATTAAAATATCATACAAAATCTATCAAAAACTAAATTTATTTGAAGTAACGAAGAAAGAAAGAAAAAGACTGGACTTAAAGAAGAAGAAGAAAAAAAACTAGCGAAACAATGAAAATGGACTGCATTTTAATACAACAAAAGAAGTTCTTTACATTATAAGGATGTATTTTGTACAAATCTATAGTTTTACTCGATCTTTATGAAATTTGGCACACAAGCTCTTCAAAAAAAGATGAAAATAATTGTCAACTTTTTAAAGTACAAAAGTAAATTAAAATTTCAGTTACTTAAAAATTAAGCAAGATTTTGGCGTTTTTCCGCAATATTTTCAAAAAATACTATCTAACAAAATCATTTTTGAATTACTTAAAAATATTTTTTTAATGATACCAGGTTTGTTACAAATTACTGAAACTTTACCAGTACAAATTACTAAACTCTAAATCATCCAAAGAAGTTTGTTTTAAAGGTTCCTGGCTCTTTCAACAGATGCCCTACTAATGGGCAGCATTTCTCCTTCATACTTTGTCGCTAAAACCGTAAACGAAATATTTAACTTCCGAAATTTAAAATCAAATAACTTTAATCATAATTTCGCTATTTTAAACGTAGAAAATTAAGGGGTGTTAAAAGGGATTTATTTTAAAGACGCGGAAAAATTAAATATATAATAAAAAAAATTGAATACATAATTATTAAATACTACAGATTTAAATTAATATAATTAAATATAAAAAAATAAAAATTAAATAAAAAATAATATACTGTATATATACATCTGAATTAATATTATGATTGTAGATATGTGTGGGCCCTCACTGACTCCTGGCAACCTCTATTTTCAGACCCAGTCCGCCACTGTAATGGGGTGCTTGTGAAGAGATCCTGAAAGTCATAGGTTTCAATTGTATCTATTTTATTATTTTTAAGGAATTCGATAACTTTATTATTGTTTTTAATTATCCAGGTAAAATTTTCATCTTCAAAAAACTAGAGGATTATGTTGAGATATTTCGAGAAGATTATTCCAGGTTTTTCTAAATAAAATTCGAACCATCTCATTATTTCAGCAAATCTTTTATTCACACAATTTTGCAATTGTTACGGTTGTGATAGTATAAATTGTTTTCTTGGGAAATTAAATCCAAAACGGAGTTTTCACTTTAGTATTCATTGCAATGCTCAAATATTTTATCACACCTGCTTCAAAGTAATATTTTTATAAAGCTTGGCAACAGATGTTTGATTTCAGGTTTGTTTGTTTCAATGTAGGAATTACGTTCCCCCCATTGGAGTCTCAGGAAGGAATTTGATTCACACACCCAAACGCCACAAAACTTGGCAAAAATACGCATGATTTGGTGACGCGATCCTCTATATCTTGGTAACTACATATGTCAAAAACATAGCTAATGCCTTATTTTAGAGATAAAGGGTAGCAACACAAGTTACAAAAAATTTGAAAATCGGAATTGTAGTTCAGCGGCTACTGAGTGGCAAATTTGGGCCTAAATACGCATGAATTGATGACGTCACACGTCTGAGGTGCTCGCGCACAATTGGCTGACGCTCTCGCTGGTCACGTTTCCGCGAGAGAGTAACAAAGAGAAACCGAGAAACAAGAGTCACTTGAGTAAAGTAGTCCTAAGACTTTAACATCAGCAGCTGTTTGAAAAAAGACAGCCTCGAGTCATTTTTTTGTGTGTGAGGTAGACTGAAATGATTTTCATCCTTTCTTCAAGCATTTATTCTCATGCTTTTCTGCCATTTTAAAATTGTGAGGCATGAAGCCGCATTCAAATTTTTGTATATTGTAATTTTTCCGCAATAACTTTGGAGATATTGTCGCTTGAAAATAATTTTAACATCATCTTAAAATTTAGAAAACTAGCTTTTCAAAGCCACCGATTTTATTTCAATGCGAAGTTCTGTTTAATTTTAATTAATTTTTGAAAATGTTTTCAAATACAATTTTCAGCGGCAAAACGGGTCGGAGCAACAGTGTAGCTTATTATTCCTCAAGGTAACGGTTCTATTTATAACACTGGAGAGGGAGAGGACGGTTGGCGATGGGTTATGATGAAGGGAGAAATGCTACCCAGTCATAATTCACACCAGTGGCGGCGAGTTCAAGGCCAGTCATCCCCCTACTTATTTAGGGAAAGATTAAATTTTTATTTGATTTTAGATGCCTTAAACTAGGAATTACAGAAAAGCAATACTATTCGGGAAAACTAAATAATTTTTCAATTAAATTTTTAAATTTTATTGTCTACCCTTATACTCCCGGGTGTTTCAGATGTCTATCAATTTTTTATCGTTTCGTTTTCATTGTTTAAACAAATATTTAATTGCATTTTTCTTTTTTTATTGTTGTAATCTGAGATAATATCTTAATACATTTTGCTTTCATATTTTATTTCATCAAAATTTTTGTGAAATTGCTTAGAAAATAAGCGTGGTAAGGGGGTCCAATTATTCTCTCCAACCACAGCACATTTCCGTCTGCCTTAAGGGAAGGATATAGCAAAGGTGGGGTAAATGACCACCCAGGTTGGAAGAGTCCAATTCATGTCGTTTCCTCTCAAAAAGTCCGGGTTTTACAGGAGCTGGAAGAAAACAGTAGCCTCCGGATTAAAGAGTTAAATATCTACCACAATCTGAAGTTAAAAATAACATTGTTAAGAGTACGTTGAATATAAAATGATGCACGATTCAATTGAAATCATATTCCCGGCGAACAAACTGGTCGCCGAAGGTGGATAGTTAAGAATAAAAATAAGTTTTATCACTCATAGAATCAGAGCGTCCTAAAAAATTGGTATTGCATCATTTTAAGTTGCGTTTGAGTGTAAATTTCTACCTTATGCATCACGTTTTTCTATTCGCAACTGTTTTATAAACACAATTATTTTATAACTAAAAAATATATGTGTTTTTAAATTTACAATCACAAAAAATATTTCTATTCTCAACTGTTATATATTTTTCTATTCGCAACTGTTTTATAAACACAATTATTTTATAACTAAAAAATATATGTGTTTTTCAAATTTACAATTACAAAATCCTAATTTTGTGAATAATTATTTAAATAGAATAAGCACTAGTCATACTAGGGTGTCTGAATTTCAAAAACAACTCAGTTACAGACGAGCTACTCGTTTTACATTTAATTTACGGAATATTTTCTTAGCTTAAATATAATAATTATAATTATTAATATTGGAATAATATTATATTAACAATCATTATAATTCTACTTAAATGTAATAATGAATATTTTCGTATCTTAAAACCTTCAGTTTTAATGATATCAATTAAAATTATTACACTATAGAAAGGGAAATGGATCGTGAGCAGTTATCAGAAAAATCCTTATTAATGCATACTCTAAGTAGTGCCAGATGCTCCACAA
>BGPR01002045.1:62653-78795 GCA_013235015.1 Araneus ventricosus
GGAAGGTCTAAGTGTAATTAACCCTATTCGAAAAAAATGTGGAAGGTATAAGTGTAATTAACCCTATTCGAAAAAAATGTGGAAGGTACAAATGTAATTAACCCTATTCAAAAATCATGTGGAAGGTATAAGGGTAATTAACCCTATTCGAAAAAAATGTCGATGGTATAAGGGTAATTAACCATATTCGAAAAAAACGTGGAAGGTGTAAGGGTAATTAACCCTATTCGCAAAACATGTGGAAGGTATAAGTGTAATTAACCATATTCGAAAAAAGCGTGGAAGATGTAAGGGTAATTAACCCTGAAAATGAAAGAAGTTAGAAGGAAAATATCATATTTAACCCTAAAATTATTGCATCACTATAGGAAAAGAATATACAATGTATCTAAAATAAACATTACAGTATATTGCACCTATAAAATATTGCATTTAAAATAGTGAATTCAACATTCAATAAAAACGCTCAATCATTTTTTAACAAGGAATTATAAAATCAATGTGTTATACTTAGCGTTTACAGGTATACAAAAATTCAGCACTAACCAACAATCTACTACTTTCAATGTAATCATATTCATTTGTGTTCCATTTTAGAAGAGGCTTCGAAACCGAAAGTAAACCCGAGTTTCTTAGTAGAGTTAGAGTAGAGTAAGTTGATGTAGTTCATTAACTGTAGTTCATTTTCTTACCATGTTTTTCTTTGTAACACCATTCTGAAAACAGAGCAGACACCACTCATATTCGCCACATTAACAAGATAAATAAAAATTCGAAACTAATGCAAAAGAACTGCAGTAATGCATTTCTCAATGAAAATCTATATTAGAAATAGTACTGAAATATAATCCTGATGTCCTTTCATTTGTTCAGATCTCATATTTATTTGCATGACATTGAATAACATCCATTGTTCTCCATTGCATTAAATGAAAATAGAAACGTCTACATAAAAATTAGCTGTTTTCAACATTTCTCTTAGAAAATGCGATTTTTCGATGTTCCGGTATCTGAAGTGCTTTAATTTAATACTTTCCCGTGAGTAATCTCTTTGCTAATTTAATTTTGGATTCATTGTACAATATGTTTCCCCTTTTAAGCTTAGACATTTTTTAAAAATATCTTTTGAGTGTGATAAAAAGTATTTTTCAGAAGGTAGAAAAAAATCTTAAATATATCTTTTTCCAATCTGATCTTAGCTATTGTATATATAATTAATTATATTCTCATCGCAAATTGTTTATTTAGATGGTCAGCGATGACCTCGCAGCAAAATGTCGGGTTCGTGGCAAGAATAAATGGGATATCGGGCCATTTTGGTTCGTGATATGCTTCAAGGAGTAAACGTGATCCTGCTGGTGAGGTTCGGAAGTTTAGATTTCGGATGTTTTAATTCATCTAAGACTATCCAATTAACCCTTTAACCATAACATCTTTGGATATTCAGTTACAATAAACACTCATCATAATGACAGCTACATAAAATCATGGGGTTCTTTCATTATTATTGGAGTTGTACTGTTTAATCAAATTAATTGGATAATTCAGATCACGATTTGAGTAAAAGTCGTTTATTTCAACATAATTAAATTAAACATAGTGTGTTTTACTAGGAATAAAATTTTCCCATCCCCTGATTACGTTTTGAGGGACTTATTGATCATGGAAACCAATGTTTCGGTTATATGATTAAAATCTCCAGTAAAATTAACTTACCGAATTGTAGGCCGATGCTACGGTGTACAAAAGAATACCATGTATAGCCAATGCAATCCAGTTTCATCAGTTAAAAAAACATGTATAAACCATAGTTTTATCATATTAAAAGGTAAAAGAATGTCAACTCATTTTATTAATTCCTTAATCAATACTTTGTTTCCTTATTCATTTATTTTATTTTTGAGATGTTTTAAAATGTTTCAGCTATTGGTAATTGCACTAAATGTTTTCGGACCGGGAAACTTCGGAAAACCGGAGAAAATTTCAAAAGCCCTGATATAGCAAAGAGAAAAACTTTTTTCTCTTAACCTTACAGTATGATGTGTTAAGAATACGAAAGAATCTCCTGCCTGAAGACGTGTGTTGCCTGTTTTGATCGATCCTGTATCCACTTGGCTCAACAGCCCGTCAATACGCAGCGAATGGAAAGAAGGAAATAAAGAGAAACTGGATGGAAAACAAGATTAGAAATAATAAATATAAAAAAACTTTAAATAAACGCTTTTACCAATGCATTAAAACAGAAAAATAAAATTTCTCAAAAATCTAGAGGTCAAAATAAAAAACGTAGAAGCTTGAGACGCTGGTTTTATATCTTTCTCCCATTGTTCTCAGCGCCTCATGCTTTTACGATTTTTATTTCGACCTCCAGATTTTTGAGAATTTTTTCTTTTCTTTTTTAATGCATTGGAAAAAGAGCTTTTTAAGTTTTTTATATTTATTATTTTCTAGTTTTTAGTCTTTAATTTATGTCATAATTCAGCATTATAAATATTTTGGGATTTTAGAATCAATTTTTCATGAACTAATTCCAACAATTATTTTATTGAAAAGAGCTCTAAAATTACTGACATATTGCATTGTAATCAAGACCCAAAGAATATACAAAATTTCAGAACTCTAGTGCATTAAGAAGTGAGTGAAAAATCGATCACAAAATTCTTACCTTACAAAAAATATTTCGAACATAAATCCATTTTTCTTCAACTAATTCCAGCAATAATTTCTTTAAAAATATCTATAATAGAATATACTTATTTTTATTGAAATATTTAAATTACTATCTAAAGTCTTTTAGTTCTCAAACATACAATAGATGGCGCCACGGAAATCTACCGAGTGCAAACATAATTTTTCGAATTTTATTTTTCTTAAATTGAAAACTGAGAGCTCTAAAATTATTAAAATATTGCATTTTCATCAAGACCCAATAAATATACAATATTTCAGAACTCTAGTGCATTAAGAAGTGAGTGAAAATCGATCACAAAATTGCAACCTTTCATAGAAACATGAAACATTGCGAACTTAGTAAAAGCGTTTAATGAAAACGGATGAAATCGATAGCAAGAAAATAAAAATATCTTCCCTCGATATGTATTCTCAGAATCACAGAGGCGATACTAAATAAGAGGATCTGGCTGTATTGTACTCTTTCATGATTAGGATCAGAACATACAATTTTGCTGACCAGTTGCGACTGACATCTACTTATCTCTCCCCACTTCACTTTATTAGACAATTTTCTTTCCTGAAATAAAAGAGGTTGAAGTTGCCTTTTTACTTTGCTTTTTCAATCTTCAGGATTTTGAGTTCGATTGCATTTCTTCTTTGTCGAAAGAAATATTCTTACGGAACGATGATATTTTCAGGAAAAATCTTAACGACTCTCTCAAGCGACTGAAGAAAAAGTCGCGAATTGTCGTCGAGGATTTAAAAAAGCATTTTCGAAAACATACATTTAAGTTATTGAAGTGGGAATAAACTCTCATTACTGAAAGTGGCAATACAACTTAATGATTATCTCAGCTACATAAGGATTTTGTAACATTGGCAACAAAAGTGCTTACGTTTCGATTTTCCTGAAACAATTATTTAATCCATTAACAACTGTATCTATGCCTGGAACATAATGTAAAGTACAATGTTTTATTTTCTAAAATGCATAATTTTATTGGAAATTAACTTTTCATGGAAATTTTTATTTAAATAAATTGCCAAATTATTTAATTAGTATCGAAAAAAATTTAACAAATTTTTTGCTGGTTTATTTCAACGTTGTTCAATATGTAGCATGATCGCATCGAAGATTAAACATCTCGTACACAAATATATCCATCATTTTTTAAATGTGATTCAAATTCAAATTGCTTTAAAATTCTCTATTTTTTTAAATGTTAACAATAAATAAACTTACTTACCATTGCATCATTTAATTGAATTATAATTTACTTGTGATAATGTTTGTAATAATTTTTTTTTTATTTTCATCTGAAGCCAAGACCCGTAGAATAGTTTGAATTCATCTCATATCTTAAAATTAACTAAAAATTGTGTATTTCAATAAAAATTGGCAATTTTGTATAACTACGGAACAGCTATTTAAACTTCAAACAATAGATACATCACTTAGCAGTATTATGTTTTATGTATTGATCAGCAATTTTTAAAACATTGATATATTTGAACAATTTAACAATTATTTATTAAACTATTAATTTTTTAACTTCATTAAACTGACAATAAACTTCTCAGCTTAATTGTAACATTAAACTCTTAACATTAAGTATTTAAACTGATTAATGGGCCATTCAATGCCAAATCATCCAGGGGTGGACACCCAAGATTGGCAGATTTTGATGAAACTTGGTGAGTATGTTCTATCCATGGACATGAGTACATTTACCAAATTTTATGTTAATACGTTCATTAGTTTCTGAAATGCAGCACTTCAAAATTTTGTTGAAAACGTATAAAAAGTCATCCATCGCACATCTGACAACCATGCATACTTTTATAGTTTTTGCTATAAAAAAGTTAATTTTGAAGATAGAGAGTTAAGGTATCTGACTACGTTTAAAAGACGGTTTTGGATCGAAATTCACACAAAAAAAAATTATGGTTTTACTTTAAAGCCCATTTATTTAGCTTTCTAAATCTGGGTTTATTTTATTTTTACGATGAATAGAAACGGAGATATAGAATTTTTTTTAAAGCACGGTAGCTGAAAACAAAACAGGAAGTTGGCTGTTTTCCCTCGTTATACCCCATATACCACACTCTGAAGTATAAATTCATTTTCTTTTTATTTATTTAGATTAATTATACACTCTATCTGCAAGTCATGTCAATTTGAATAACATTTTGAGTTTCGACAAGCTACTATGAACATTTTTGCCAAAATGCATATTTGTGGAATTACAAAAGTCACGTTTTGGGACATCGATAGCTTCATTGTTGTTTAATGATTGATTTTATGGTCTTAAAAGAGTATTTCATGAACTGGGAACAGTTCCTGGCCAACATATACATTGAAATAATATCTTAACCTAAATACCCATAGAATCGTCACTTCTAATAGACAGTCTTTGGCAGGAACAAAAAACGCTAGAAAAAAATTACGAACTCTCAGAATGAAAAAATGTGATAAGATTCTGAATAAAGAAGGTATATCCTACAAAAGTGACACATTTCAAAAGAAGTTAAAAAAATGTATTTTTAATGAAAAGCAAATTAAAACTTTAAACGCATTTTTTGGAAAACTTATATTTCGTCAAAAGTCACATACGCAAAACACGATATCTCAAAACATTATCTATATATTTCCTTGAAATTTTGTATATATGTTGTCTTAAGTGTAGTAAAGGCAATGAACTAGACATATAGTTTTGAGATCAATAGTTTTTGATTTAGAGCTGCCTAATGTTGATTATACCTATGCATTTTGTGAAATTTTGAATAAGAGAATACTCGACTGGCCATAACTTTCTTGTAAATGCAAGTATTTCTTAGATCCTAATTCATTGCCTTCACCATAGCTGTAAATGTGCTGTGTAGAGAAATAATTTGAATATATGGATTAGAATTTCTGCTAGAGTGTTTTGCTTTTTGCTCTAATTTTACCCCTTTTTTACCTAAATTATCCCATTTTACTGAATCTCAAGTGACATAAAATTTCCTGACTGGTATTAATGGTTGTTTTGAATCATATTGAGTCAGAAAATGAACTGAAATTGCACATTAAAGCGCTTTTTCAAAAATTCGTTCCCGCACGTAGTCAGATTTCTTTTTGCAATTTGTTCACTATTAAATTATAAAAAGAATTATATAGTTAAATTTAAGATTTAAGAACAATGAAATTGTTTTAGGAAGGCTTAAACAGCAATTTTGAGATTGATTCAAAGCACTGTTATGTATCCAGAAACTACTGAATAACATGAGTCTGTCTCAAAAAACTCCTAAATCCATTATATCACTGAAAACTAGATAAAAAATGCTACAAAGTGGTGTAATGAAATTAGTGGGCTTTTGAGTTTTCACCAAATTAGAGTTGATGCAAGATATAATATTAAAATCAACTATTAGGCTGTTCATACTGTTTCAAAGTGATACAATAATAAATATGTGAAAGTGCTTTTGTAGCATGTATAATATCATGTTTATTAGATAAAATAAAGTAAAAAAAAATGATTATAATTTTTACAATGCACAGCATTTGTTTGGGTACTAAATTATTAGGCTAAATATTTAAATTGCATAACTTACGACTATCATGCATTTTCAAGAAATAACACGGTCTTGTACAGTTTTTAACAACTTTCCTTGAAAGTATTCCAGCTGTCATCAATTTTTTTCTTAGATGTTGCCCCAATTTTATAAAGACAACCTGTATGTGACGTTATTTCTGGCGTTTCAATCGCACATAAAATATGTTGAGAGGGAACAGGACACTCATCTTGTCATTCAGGCCAGTAAAATGTTTCAGAAGGCCAGTGTGGATGCATAAAAGCAATTGTGTAGACACCTTATTCTTTGTTAAGTTCACTGACGAGTCCAATCCACCAGTTTTCTTCGTAAACACAAGCAATATAATTATGAAGACTTGGTTCTAAACGCTGCAATATTGCTCAACTTTCTGCACCTTTTAATAAAATTCCATCGAATACATAGTTCAGTATCCAAACTTGTCCATTTTGCTGTGATTTCTTCAGTTGATGATGGACTGAAAAAATGAAAACTTCTTGTCCCTGTAATTGTTCTGTCCTTAGAAAATCGTGTTTCAAGTTTATTTCTACAATTTTGCATTTCTAGTTCACTTAAAATAGAAATATATCTTAGAAAACAGACCATAACAATACAAGTACATTTGGTGATTATTTGTAATTTGAGTCAATTGGTGAACACCCTGGAGAGTTTTCTTTGTAACTGTTCTTTTCACAGTTCTACCGATTCCACCACAACCGTGACTTGTAGCATGGAAAGACCAACAATCATCCATCTGAAAATCTGTTTTGTGATGATACAAATTCATCATGCTTTTAAAATTTTTGTATTGAGCACTACACCCATCTGTAAAATACTCTACTCTGTTTATGTGTGGAAATTGAGTTTTAATAAAATCTGTTATTTTTTGCTGAATACAATAAATAAATGGAACGTCATGATTTAGGTCGTCAGATATGAAGCATAAAGGAGTGTCTTTGAGTCCATTAGAGGTCCTGCTGAAAATTACAGTAGGATGCAATGAACAGCTTAAATGACACCAATGTTATGATTGTACCTCATTTTGTAGTACAAAATTGTAATTTTCTGCAAACTCCATTAAGATTAAACATTCATCATCTTTTAAGTTTTCTTTTCTCGTTTTCAGATATGAACTTTGAATTTTAGATATATAAGAATGAAGTATAAGAGCTACTATTTTTTCTGTTACCAACTCTATGAATTCTTCAACAGGTAAAGTCATTGGTTTCTAGCTTCAGTCGACCATCATTAATCCATTGCGAGAATTGGATTTCTTTTTCATCATCATAATCTTTTAACATTAAAGCAACATACATTTCTGCTTAAACAATTTTATCCATGAGCTGGTGAATTGCTTCTTTGGGATGTAGATTGAGTACAGAGGGTAACAGATAAACATTTTGATGAATTACACAGACACATACTGCATGTGTACCAGAGGAAACAGCTAAAACGCACCAGTTTGGATGCAATCACCAAAATGTCGTAAACCCAATTTTTATTGCAGGGTATTTTTGATTATATTAATTTTTCTTAAGACTTACTCTATCTTTGGTTCCTGGCATCATCATACTACATTCATCATCTTCATAAAAAAATTTAAGAGTTTCCATTACTTCTTGAGAAATTTTATTTACTATTCGCGAACCTGGAATAGCCAAGATCCTTTTTCAAGTGTTAAGTCCCGAGCTTTTCGAGCCATATATTCTGTGACATTAAATTCAGTGGAAACTCTTTTCCATGACAAGAAATGTATTGTACTTGTATTTTTTCTCTTTTACTTAAATTGCTGTTCAACTTTACTTTCATAAGCTCAACAAGCCTGTCAATATCATCACATATTTTTTATTTCTTCATTTTTCTTTCTTTTTACAATATCACTTTCAATGTCATCATAATGTTTTAATACTCCAGTTTAAATTAAATATATATCAAATATTTGTTTTTGTTATTTAATCTACATATTTTAATTTTTATTAATGATTTCTTATTAAAATATATTATTAGCAATTATAATAGCGAAACTTCATTAATATTTCTTTTACTCTTTCAATAATTGCAAATTATTAGCAATAGAAATAAATTGCATAACTTAGATATTTTTTTTAAAGAAAACTTAAATTTAGGCCTTAAATTAGCAAGATTTTTTTATATTTTACTTTATCATATAAGTCATTTAAATATTATAAAACTACTTTCATATTTATTATCGGGTTGTTTAGAGGATGCCTAATAGCTGATTTTGGTACTTTTTAATAGAATATTTTTCATCAACTCTAATTTGGTGAGAACTCAAAAAAGCCCACTAATTTTATTACACCACTTTGTAGCATTTTTTATCTAGTTTTAAGTGATATAAAGGGTTTAGGGGTTTTTGAGACAGACTCATGTTATTCAGTAGTTTCTGAATACATATCAGTGTTTTGAATCAATCACAATTTTGCTGTTTAAGCATTCCTAAAACTATTTTTCTCTTAAATCTGAAATTTAACTATATAATTATATTCATAATTTAATGCTGAACAAATTGCAAAAAAACTAACTGTCTATCTTCAAAATTAACTGTTTTATAGCAAAAACTATAAAAGTATGCATCAGATGTGCGATCGATGACTTTTTACACGTTTTCAACAAAATTTTGAAGTGCTGCATTTCAGAAACTAATGAACATAATAACATAAAATTTGGTATATGTACTCATATCCATGGATAGAACATACTCACCAAGTGTCATCAAAATCTGCCGAACTTGGGTGTCAAAATGCATTTAGGCTGGATGACTTCACATGGAATGTCCCTAATCAAAAATAAATTGCATTAATTTATAATTATATTTCTAAATTATATTTCGAAAATTTCAGTAAACCCATTTGAATTGTAAGATATTTTCTTTGTGATGGTATACAAATTGTTTATACGGTTTTATTTCTGAATTTTCTAAATTAACAGAAAGAGCTTATATTATAATGAGAAACAATAGTTTGGAAATATCAATAACAATAACTTTTATTTTTATTCGCCGTATCAGAATGTTTAGGGCAGACACACATTATTTTGAGGCAAAGAAGGGAAATTTCTTGACAAACGGCAGATATATGAATCCTTCAAAGTAAGGAATGCCAGCCTTTTCTGTTCTTAAGAAAATGTAATTTATGTTTTTAGCAAGTATGTTCATTACTAGTTTTGTATGATATTTTATAGATAAAACAAAAGATTTTGTTGTTAGCTCTAGAAATTGAAGCTAATATGAATTTAACTTTTAATTGCAACCAATTTGTTAAAAAATTTTAGTATATACCGATTAGTTAACTTCATCACATGCGAGTAAAAATTACTGTAGATAACTGTAAATTAATATATCTAACAGCAATAGCATGTGTATTCTAAAATTCATATTAACAGAGTAAACATTAAACTTGCAATGGTTAATTTAACTTTTGTATTTAGCTTATCTTTCAGAATTGGAATGGCAGCGTAAGTTCCAATTTCATGAATTCTAAGTTTGCAGTAACGGATTACTGGATTGAATTCTATCAAGAAAAAATATCGTCTTTTAAATTCAGTTATGTGAAATAGTGAATTTATTACGCACTTCTATTTGACTTTACTTGTTTAATGTCTGTAAAGATGGAACTTTTTAACCGATACTTTGTTCACTTCCTTGTTTGTCAGAGTTTTCAAATATTGTACACTTGCCAGTTTCTTGTACTTGATAATGACGAATGATTTCAATATTTTCAGAATTTCATTTTTAGTTGCTTCATAAGAGTTTCCTCAACTTTTTACTGCGAAAAATAAATAATTATATGTTTTATTGTGCTTATACTGTATTATAAATTAAAGGCTAAAAAATAGATAAAATTAAAACGAAAAAATTCTGATATTTAGTAGAGGTCTACCATTTTGCCGAATGTACTGGAATTAAGTAAACAATTTATTTTAAATTATTTTCTTTTGTTATCGATGGCAATTGCTAATAACGTTATTTGCATCTGGAAGATTCTCCTCAACTTACGAGATAGGAACTTTTATTGTTAAATTAATATTACACTTTTATGCTTATCTTACGTACTTCGTAATCGGTATACTTTGCAGATTTAACTTGAATTACATATTGTTACAAAACTATAAGGTCGTTTCCCTGAGATCCTAATCTTGACGACAAATTTGGCGACCTTCGCGACCATTTTGGCGAATTGGCGGCAAAGTTGGCGACTTTGGCGACAAAGGGAATTTTCTAGAAGGATCTCGAACTTTCAACTTATTTCTGCTGGCTTCATGAACTTCCTGGAGATTCCGTCACTTCCTACGTAATTAAATCACTTCCTGTTGAAAAGTATAAAAGCGATCTCTCATGCCAAGAAGAGTTAGTTGGATTTTGATCAGCAGCTGGTGAGCTAACAAGAAGCCTTTGAGCGCTGTGTTGAGATTTAATGGTAATCTCGGTTGTGAATTCTTACAAGTGCTGTTTTAATACTTGTGCTACGTTTCTTTGCTTAGAATATTTGTAAAATAAAGAGCTTTACTTTTTCAATCCTGCTTATTGCACTGCATTCACGTACACCCACAAGTCGATTTTGTCACAATATTTATTGACGGAAATAAATATTGTTTGTTAGCAATAACGGTGAATCCATTTTTAAATCTAAATGCATATCCGAAACAATACAGCTTCAACATCTGCGTAAAAAGACTATGTACTCTATCTAAGCGTATAATAAGTCACTCAGTAATGAGCAAGCTGAAAGTGTCTTTCAACCTCTGCAATTCGATAAAAGTTTAGACTGGCTGAAATGCATACCAAATATTTCGAGGTAGTAGGTAAGTAAATTCAATAAATTTTCATCCATTCAGTTGGGCTTCTGAATAATAAGTCGCAGCCTAGAAAGCACGTGTGAGACTGAAATAAATGGACATCTCCTATGTAAATTGCATTTTACGTTTGCGCTGTTAGTAATTCGACAGTGGTTAAATGTCAAACGCACCTGGAATTCGCCAAGATTTGTCTGATATTCAGTACTCCTGAAGCTTATCGAATACATTGCATCTTAAATAAATACTTTTTATTATAATCTGAACCGATAAGATATGCATTTCTCCAAACTAATTTTTGACACATGGAGGAGAAAACCCGAATTTTGAATGAATAAATTTTATGATATATCCCTGAATAGATGTCCTTTTAAATTTAACATATAGACACGCATACACATAAACACGCATACGCATAGACACGCATAAGTGTGTATATATATGTTAGCGTTAAAGTATGAAATCCGTTATTCTATAGAATACCTAGTTATTCTATAGAATAACTGATCAAGTCAGTTAAAGTGTTAAATAAACTTTTATTTTACACTTTAACTAGTTATTCTATAGAATAACGGTCCACGAATCGTTAAAGTGTAAAATAGCCGACATGATGCAGCCTGTTTGTTAGTCAGATTGGTTATTTGTATTTTCAGCATCTGAAGTGGGCACCAGATTTTTTTTTTATTTTTAAGAAACATCCTACGTCTTCGCTAGTAGAGGGAGCAGGAAAATGTAAGGAATCTGCGTTTTTTAAATACTGACATGAAGTAAGAAAAATTGTGTTCGCGATGCCTGCGGCATCTGAAGTGGGCGCCGGGCAAATTTTTTTAACTTTAAAAACATCCTACGGCTTCGCTAGCAGCGGGAGACGGATCCTAGTAGCTTCGCTAGCTCATTGAATGTAAGGAATCTGCGTTTATAGTGGAACAGTTTTATGACACTATTATAGTGGTTTTAATTTTCCATCGGTTATGGCTGATAAGCAATCAGTGCGAAATTTAGAAAAAAGCGGACTTGTTTTAATGTCATAATGTTTATTTTACACTTTAACGGTCTATCATTAGTTATTCTATAGAATACCTAGTTATTTCATAGAATAACTAGGTAAAGTATGAAATAAATAATTTCTTTTACACTTTAACTGACATGATCAGTTAATCTATAGAATAACTGAATTATACACTTTAACGGTGACATATATATATAATGAATAAATTAATTTTAGTGCAATAATTGATGTGCAATATATTGTTGTGCTTATTTTGGATACATGCTATTTCCTTCATATAGCGATGCATTAATTTAGGGTTTAGTATGAATCCTCGAACTTTTTTCACTTTTACGAATTTTTATCTTTACTCGGATATACTTTCAGTTTGAATTTGATATGAAAGTTTGCTGCTTTATTTTATTTTATTTTTTTGAATTGCGTTTTGCTTCTTATATATATATATATATATATATATATATATATATATATATATAATGACAAATAATGACTTTTTTATATAATATTTAATTCTTGTTTTATTTATTTTTTTTTTATATATATTATTTATATTTTTATTTATATAATATATATATATATATATATATATATATATATATATATATATATTGCAAAAGAACAATTCGCAATTCATTTCTGTTCTTCTTTTGAGAAAGAAATTTTCCTGAACATTTGGCAAACAAAATGATCAAGATGCTGAAATCGGAAAGATTTTGGGGTCCTGGAATTTCATGACGTATTAATACCAAATCATGATTAACATCTTAATTTTCGAAGAATTTCTGATAAACTTTCATCAAAGAATGAAGACGCAGGGAATAAAACCTCTTGTTTTTGACAACACCATGTGTCCTTTAGCCAGGTTAACGCATGAGAATCGATTCTTTCTGCCGTCGAATATGACCTCAAAACTGCAGCCATTAGTTCACGGAGTGATCAAATTTTTCAATGCCTTGCATTGCGTTATTGTAGTCATGCATGAAAATGGAGGTGCTATTGAAATATCAAAGCAAATTTTTGTGTCAGATTCTCTACATGAGATGACATGCGATTGGAGGAATTTGAGCCAAGATGCATCATAAAAGTTTTGTGATCTGTGGATATAGCAACTAGGAAATCGAGAGAAGTTGGATTTATACGATCGTGAATTATCGAACCTCACAAATCTTGTTGGAATCGAGTAAAATCCCGAATTCATCGAACAAGAGGCTTCTGTAGGCAAATGTGATGACCGTATTAGCAACTGAGTATTATACCTGTTGCAAGAGGATTCTGTTGAAAGTAAATCTTTTTAAATTATTTTCTTAAAAAATCTTTTGCTTAAATCTAAAAATATATTAGCCATTCGGTACATTACATTATATTTCCGAAAATGAAACGGAATGTCTTTTAGGTAATGCTTTAAAACACTGATAAAAGTTATCTACTGATATGGATTGTGACCGTTAAGAAATGAAACTTTGAGCTCTTCACAGTTTCAGAAAATCGATGAAAATACCGCACATCCCTCAACAACTGCCAATGACTCAATTATAGATATATTTCTTCATTTGAAATGCTACCTCCAAAGAACCTAAAAAATCCAGGTAAAAAATGTATTTTTTATTGAAATCTTTGAACAAAGTACTTAGAGAAGTCCTACAATTCTGTCGAAAACGGAAGCATTTCGAGACTGCTAGGCACTTGGAAAGGACGATTTCGCTTGTAACGCAGGCTGACCTCTATAGAGAAATGTCACTGCAATAATTCTGTCTGCTGTCCGTCTGTCTAAAAATCGAACAATATATATATATATATATATATATATATATATATATATATGTATATAAATATGAAAATAAGTATTTGCATTTCAACATCCGTCAGCACGAAAATGTTGTCTGACTGACCTTAAATAAAGGAATGTGTAATTATAAAATGCCACAATCTGGATAAAAAAAATTGGCATTTTGTCTTTACATCAAAGTTGCAGATTTGAGTGTATAAATGCTATATGTGATTATGCGTGGATGCTATATTTTTTTGTGCCTGTTTCCAACTTGTGTATTTTCAGAACAGAAAATAAGCTTAATATGTTTATTTTTGCTGAAACTGTGAAAATGTAATTTTTTTCTAAATTTTACTGAATTACAACGAATAGAAATTTCACAGTCCCAATTTTTGTTACTTTTTTCTTAATTTTCGGAAATTAATTTAATAACAATTGTAGTGACAGAGAGTGATGTGAAACGCATTAGAGAAATTATTAGAAATATGAAAACATAGATATTTATAATAAAGTTGTTGAAATATTTCATTTTATTTTAATTTATATGTGGAAGATACAGAATCTCAAAGTCATAAAAAAATTTTACTAATAATGGAATTCTAGAAAGTACCCATTTGTTACATAAGGCTTTATTACATTTTTATGTTACGGCGATCTAAACAGTAACAAAATACGATTATAAGGGCATTATGAGCATGAAATCATAAATACTTATGACAAATGTAGATGCTACGTAATGCAGTACAATTTCATAGGAATTTATATAAGGACGATATTAAAATTGAGCATTATGAAGAAACATTACTAATGATGCATTCTAGACTTGTTACATAATGATATGAGATCATTTTTATATCATTAGATTTTATATGTTAGAAGAATCTATAATTTATTTTAAAGTATTTTTGAAGCCAAATTCATTTCAGGCAGAAACTCAATGCTTAAATTCCACCCAATTCAGTAGATGAAGAGTATATATCTACTTACTTATCCATGTGATAAATTTGTTCTCAATGCAGTTTCGCCCCTGCTTTCTCCCTATTTCATTTTTTACTTTAGCTGCATTTAAGGTGTTGAAATAACCGGTAGAAATTGGTCACGAAAACGCAATTTTCATCCTGGTTGTAAACTCATGAAAAGCAACTCTCATAAATTTAATTTATCACCTCGGAAGTTTCATGAATAATTGACGAACAGTGGCGAGAAGACAGTTGTTTTCTAATGAAGTAAGCCACAGGGAGTATGGACGCTAATGCTTACTTCATTGCTATTGCGCTATCGATTATGCTTTCTTTGCGTGAATGAGGGCCATGATAATGAAAAGTTATCTCTTGTCAACTAACCAATTCAAAATTTGTTTCTGTGAGCAACAAGTAGGTAGTAAGTAGGCAACAAGTAGGTAGCCTTTTATCCCTTACAAGACTTTTTATCAATACTTGCAAATTATCTGTGCATGGCTTTTGGAACAATCATTCATTCTAGTAGAATGGGACATTGATCGCTATTGGCTTTCCAATAATGCACTCCCATTTGTGCCAGTTATAGTATTGTGTTGTTGAATAGAAAGAAATGACATCAGTCAAACAATGCACCAGAATTACTGCTTACATATTCAGATTTATGCTGCGTTGAAATAGAAAATCAATGGAAATAGTATAGGCAGTTCTCAGCTAAAGAAGAGTGTCTATTAACTCAGTAATTATTACAACCTTATAAGTTGGTCACTCTTAAGGTAGTTTGTCTTTTTGTGTCCATCTTATTCGACTTAATCTGTGGGCCATCCAGATGGTTCTTTGTATCTAGCTCCATCGCGACTTGTTATGAAATGTTCTTAAACTCTTAGAGCAAGAATTTTTGAAAATAAATAGACATGATTAAGTTAGCGCCTTTATATCTTAGTCAGGAAGGGCCGATCATTCATAGCACTAAGGCATAATTTACTTTTTATCCTTTAACCTTCCAGCAGGCGCGCGTATGTGAGAGAGATACAATGGATAAGAATTTCGTATCTTTTTACCAGAGGATGATACAAAAGCATGATATTGGCTGTTCTTTCAGCTCCTTTCGACTTATGATTCATTTTCATTCCTCTTTAGCAAATTACACCTGGCGATAATAATTAATTATGTAAAAAGTACGTTCATATGACGGACATTTTTATGGTGAAACAAAATTACAAATATATATTGAATATCATAGTAGAAAATGATTCACCTAATTCCTTAAAAATTTTAAATAAAATCAGTAATGTAGAGTTGAAATAAAATCATAGTAGAAAATGATGCACCTAATTCCTTAAAAATTTTAAAT
>BGPR01002045.1:78805-105502 GCA_013235015.1 Araneus ventricosus
AAATCAGTAATGTAGAGTTGAAATAAAATCATAGTAGAAAATGATGCACCTAATTCCTTAAAAATTTTAAATGAAATCAGTAATATAGAGTTGAAATAAAATATATTCTCAGATATTGAAATTCTGCATTTATCTGCATGTTTAACCTAAATGCTTTATTTTGTTTTACTTAAAAATATTTTTTGCTTAACAGATATGGCTAAAATAAAATTCAGTTAACGTCTTGAAAATGAATAATACTTAAATACACCAATGAAGTTTTAAATATGCTTATATCTGTGATTCTATTAACTGTCAGTTTTTCTTAACAATTATTCATTTTTCTGGTTTAACGAGAGAGAACTCTACTGCAAGAAAGTCAATGCATGAAATCCCGCTTTTTATCCATATAATCTTTTTCTCAATTTTGCAACAGTTTTGATTGGATTATTTTGAAACATCTTTCCTGAAATTTGAAACTTATTTACAGAAAAAAATAGAAAGTAAATTCATACCTTTAACTCTTTAAACCCGACGCGACTTTTTTCTTCTACTTCTTTTAAAACCGGGAACTTTTGGGAGGAAGCGACATGAATTGGACTCATTCATTTACCACCCCACACCCTGCTATAACCTTCCCTTAAGGAGCACGGAAATGGGCTGCTGTTTACAAAGATAACTGGTCCCCCCTACCGCGCTTATCTCCTAAGCGATCTCAGAACCTCACCTCCCCTCAGAAGAAGTCAACCGCTTCAGACCGGCCTTCCTCGCTGTTAAAGAGAAAATTTTAGAGCTCCCGGAACCGACTCGCTTGGTATCAGAGGGTTAAATTTACTGGATTCTTTATTTATAAATTGTAATGGAATCACACTGTAATTTTATATAAGATGGATATATGATAATTGGTTAATATTTTCAAATAGAAATTAAAAGAAAGGATTTTAATTAGATGTTGGTAAAATTTGAAATTCGGTAGAAATAAATGATCGTGATTTCTATGCTTTTTTTCCTTTTAGGAAATTAGTTTTTTATTTCACTAAAGCCAATTTTTTACTGAAACATTATTATATTTATGTCGTTTTCTTATTTCTTTGTTGAAGAAGAAACTCGACATTTTACCCTTTTTACTTTCTCGTATACGAAATATACAATGAGAAAGTATTGTATTCATCAAAATATTCGAACTCGAGATTCTGACGAATCTCCACGTTTCAAACCTCCCTGAATCCGAAAAGCACAATTTTGGAATTATGTCTCTCTGTGTGTCTGTGGACACGGTAACTCAACAACTATAAAAACTAAAAGGCTGAAATCGGGTATGTGTTCTTGACACATAAGTTGTAAGGTTCTATCAAATTTTGGACAAGATCCGTCCACGGGAAGTATATCTGTCTGTCTGTCCGTGTTAATGTGAACGCGATAACTCACAAACTTAAATAGCTAGGTGGGTCAAATTTGGTACACATTTTTATCATCAGGAATGTAGGTTTGTATCAAATTTTGGACCAAATACGTCGAAGGGTTGGCTGTCTGTTTGTCTGTATAATCTCAAACATATAAGACGATATCTTCTAAAAGAAATGAGTTACATAAATGTAATTTTGTATGTAGTCTCGAAACCCTAATTGTAGATTTGTCTCCAATTTTCGTTTAAATCGGTTGAAAAAAAGGCGTTCAAATTGCAAATTTGGTTTTCTTTATCTTAATCACGCCGACTTATCTTTCTACTTCCGCGTTGGACGACCTTCGGAAATCGTGGTATGACGTTTCGCTTATTTTTTTCTCCACTTCGTTAGGGACGCTTGTTCGTTTTAGTGCCGTTTAGCTTATTTATCTCTACATGTGTTAGGAGTATATGAGAAAGTTTAGGGGAGACCACTCCTGCTGGTTTGTAATGTAAGATTCACATTATGATGCAGATTTTAAGTCTCCCCTTCGAACCTTTACTGTCCAACTGTAATAACTGAAATTAACTTGGATAATTTTGAAAAAGATTTGATTTCGCTTTAGATTTTGTATTAAAGCGGTATTTTTCTTTCACGTAATAACGTTTTCAAATGCTTCAAAAGAAGTCAGTTTATATATTTCCAAAAAAATAGCTACTGTGCAGCTTCCTGGTTAAAAAATATAAATAATGTTCTTCTTGCCATTTTGATTATGAAATTTTCATTTGTGTAACTAGTTTCAAATCGCATTTTAAGTGCAATATGCTGTGGTATTACACAATTGATAACGTTTATGTGAACAGATATTAAACGAATGTTGCACTTCATTCCACAATGTATGATTCATTTTTTAAATACTTGAAAATTTTTGACTTTGTTGTTCGTTGATAAAAATGCCTAAAAGAAATAATTATTAATGTGTGAGTTTTACACATCTTTTAAAATTTAACTTCCATATTTCGAAGTATCACATTTATTACAGAACAATTACTAAGCCTCAATTATTAAAATGAGTGCATCTTATTAACTTTATGATGAAGCATCGATGGGTTCAAAGTCAAATGTAGATTCAAAAGCGAAAGAAAAATCAATAATTTCAACGGAATTAAAATAAAAGAGTTTTATTTAATTTTCTTGTAGGATTAAATCAAAATTCAAAGTGAGAGATGTCTAATTAATATAAAATTAAGAAAGAATACTGTCTTCTGTAATGACCAGTCTTTATATGTATTTAATTCTTCAAGAAATAATTATTTCGTAATGAGCAATATATATTCGTGAGGGGACGAATACAATGCGAAGCAATCGATTTTGAAATTTATTCAAATGGGAAATTTGCCCTAAATCACATTGTATCTATTTTAATGGCTCTAAATTTCCATTTCAATAACGTTTACCTCTGAACTTTCTGCAGCAATGATTGAGGATCTCTGTGAAACTAATCTTAAGTCAATTAGTCAATCATTAAGTCCGATGATTCTGAAGAATCGATTCTTTGAAAACTCGCTTGGAGAATCATGTGGAAATGAAAGCGACAATTAAAATAGTTGTGCACGTCTTTATGAAAATATATGATATATTTACTGTCTTTATAATACTTATGCCTTTAGATGTTTCAGTAAGTTCTTAAAGTGACTAATGAAGATGAAAATTTAAAAGAAGTTTCAATTGTGACGAAATTCTACCGTAAAAAACTATGCTAATAACATGTTAATGATGTATCAAATTTCAAAGATAATATCAATATGAGTTTATATTTTTCTGAGTTTCAAATGTCTAAGGACATTCAAGAACTAAATGTATGCTTAATTTATTGCAAACTATCTGTACCTGATTCCTAGAAGTATTTTGCGAAGAATATATTTCTTTTTTGGAAGTTTCCTTTGAAGACTCCACTTACCACTCTGAGAGGATTCATGGGTATTAGTAGGTTTTAAGTTCATTGGAACGGATTTTGCATAACTATTTGATATTATTAGGCTAAATAATTCTCAAATTGCGTATTATAGGCAAAATGGCTTCCACTTTTCTTTCTTCTCGTATTCCACTATGACTCTCCTCATATTGAATTTAATAGAGACTCCTGTAAAATAAAAATTTCAAATCAGAATTGGCTACTCGTTATTAATATTTTTCGGGTTTCTTGCTTAAAAATCGATAAGAAAATGACTGAGGGCACAACAAATATTTAATATATATAAATGTTAAATAAATTATTAAAAATATTGAAATTTTCGGCATTATACTATGGGAATTAATGATGTATGTTTGTAAAGAATGTTAATGATGTATATTGCTCAGTCGGAAAGGAGATGCACATTCACTTCTAAAATTTAAAAAGAAATCAGATGTGAAATTATAAAATCAGTAATGATATTAATTCATTGGCTAATTTTTTTTGAAAAAATCACTTGCGAAAAACGCGTATGATATCTTATCGGTGGTGTGTAGAAGAATGAGTTCATTCTATCTATTTATTAGATGCAATTTTCAGAAAAAAAGTCTGTGGATTTGAAAGAGAAAAAAATAACCATGAATTTCTATATGCAGACAAAAACATGCTTAACTGGTCTATTCTAGTACCCCCGGTTGAGTTGGGAGACGTCACTTTTCCCGTTGTTAACGTGCGGAAAAAGTGACGTCTCATCAATTTCGAATTTCAAAACATCAAACCCATAAACAAAACAAGAATCCTATTCTTTCTAGAAAATTAAGGGGCACGAGTTTAAGGATGTGGTCATCCTTTTTCACTGAAGCAGCTTTAAACGAATCACAGAGTTGTTTTACAGAAAAAAACATATACGAATTTTTTATTTGCATACACATTTTTTGTTACAAATGAAAGTGAACGCAAAAGAAATTAAAAACCCCGTAATAAGAACACAACGCGGAAATCTTGAATAATTGGCTCCCACTCATTTCATTGGCTAACATAATGCTTATGTCAAAACAGGTACCATTACAATTCGGTTCATGCACCAATCCGCCGTGGTGGCTGAGTGGTACGTTTAGATGGGTCCAGGTTCGAAAACTTATTACACTAAACATCCGCCGCGTATGTGGGCTGCTGTACGTTAACGTAGTGGATCAAACTTCGTCCCTTTGGTTTCGTGTAGAACACCCATTCATGTGGGCTGCTGTATGTTAAATCATACGTAGTGGGTCAAACTTCGTCCCTGTGGTTTGGTGTAGAACACCCATTCCACCCCGGCCTACCCAATAGAGTGTAGAGCCTAGAAACAAGACAAATGAAATTCCGCAGCCGGTAGGATTGGAACCCGAGGGGGCATAGTTCAATGGTTTTCAAGTCCATCCCTTTAACCACTCCTCCACAAGTGTTCCGTTGGTGCGGAAATTTGTAGAAGGGGTTGCCAGTTCTCTTCATCTGACCGCGGTTCAAAATTACGAAGGTCTGTCCCAAAACAGCTCTCGTGTTGCTTCAAATTAGGAAGCTAATATGACTGAACTACAATAAAACATCCCTATCCGCACAAGATGATCTCCAATACTCTAAAGGTAATTCAATACGATGATGTGCGGTTGGTATACTAATGGGGAAAGGAAAGATTTTTATCAGGTTTCAATTAAAGTCTCAATTTTCAGCCTTCGTGTTATCTGCTTTTGCTCTCTCATTAGAAATGAATATAGATATCATCTACGCGGTGATACAATTGATGAAATGTGTAAATACACGGGGTGTCCCAAAAAAGTAGAACAAGCATATATTTCCTTATGTATTGTCTCTAGACATACACTTCCAGTTACAAAGTTTCATCAAATAAGGTAGACATTTGTGTGAAAACACTTGGGCACCTATGGAAATCAAAAATAATAAGTTGAAAAACTAAATTTTTATACCTTCTCCATAGAGCAAAAGCGTCAAAGGGTAAATGTTCCTCTTATATTCATCTATGTAGAAACTAAATTTCACGATTCTATCAACAACAGTTGCAGAGATATATTAATTTTTAAATTTGAAGGAGCTGCTTACAAATTTATATTGGGATATTTATTGCAGAAATACAAATTTATTCAATACAGAAACTGCGAAATGCAAATATTTGTCTAGTAGTACATCATTAAATCATCATGGATTGAAAAAATTGCCAATGACACATACTGTTATTTAATTTCGTTGGCAGATAGCTGTAAATATCGGCATGATGAAGAATGGGAGAACAACTTGAGAAATTGACAATTCACGGCATAACAGGAAAATAGAATAATTTCGGATAAGAATATTAAATCATTTGCTCTCAGCGTTGTGCGTATTATTAAGGTTTACCTTAAGGCAGTGGCGACTCGTCCTTTAGGTTTGCAAAGTTGCAATTATTTTAAAAATTCGTGGTTTCGTTTTCATTCTTAATTGGTTTCTTCTCCGCTCTGAGATTTGAATTATCAACGAAAAAAAGACAAAAACTAGAAAAGAAGACGGAAAATGATTGAAAAAGTACGACAGAGATTTAAAGGGACTGCACACCAAATAGTTTTGAAAAACACCAAAATTTGCTAACTGCACACGACTAAGTGATATAATGGGCGAAGACGAATAGCTATCATTTCTGACTTTGAACTTAGCAAGAACTGGATTTTCGAATGCTTCTTTTTTTTGGCGTAGGCCAACTAATGTTCTATTTTTTTCTTTTCTTTCTTCTTCCCAATCTCACCCAAGGTTTGTAATCGCGGTCTTGATTTTTTTTATTCGATTTCTCTTTCATTGGCTGTTTTTAGGTTTCTGCTTCACTTTCATGTTGCTTTACTGGAAACTTGGCTTGTTGCTACGTATTCGTTTTCTGTTGTTAGAATTTACTCACGGAAAAGAAAAGATACGACATTAATTTTCTAAAATACAATTCAGATAGTTATAACTAAAAGTTTGGAATATCTGAAGGTAAAACTATCTTTGAAAAATTGTACTTCAATTGTATTCTAGTAAAACTTCTGTAACGCTGCTTGTTTCTGAGCAGTTGAGCCGTCATTCCTGATATATTACCCTGGATATTTTTCGACGTTTCACAAGACATACACACAACAAGATACATACAAGATATACGCAACACGATGCATATAAGATATACACACAAAAGATCACAAAACAACTTTTTTCGTAAATACTTCAATTAATGTATTATTTGAATATTTTTAGATTAAACAAGAGCTAAATACAGTGTCATTTTCTGATTCTGCACTTTTAATAGATTATTGAAATATATATATTATCCCTAAAATATACATCGAAAGACTGGATCAAACAGCAGTGAGAGGTATGGAAAAGCGGTGTAAGTCATTAAATTTGTTTTCCTATACATCTGTAAGGTCTGCAGATCGAAGCGTGAACCTTTATATGTGAATAGATGAATATAAGAAAAGCGTTTTACTAATTGACAGTTTTGCATTACGAGGACCGCATAAAAATTTAATTTTCGTAACTTTTTATTATAAATCCCATCCCCTTATAAAAATAACTTAATACAAATTCTTACCTTATTTAACGAAACTTTGTAATTGGAAGTGTATCTCTAGAATCAATATTTAAGGAAATAAAAACACGTTCCACTTTGTTGGGACATCCTGCATATACAAGGTGATATGTAATTGGTAATGAAAGCGCAGATAGTTATTTTTTCTGCAGGAAGGAAACCCTAATGTCGGAATGGTACAGGTACTCTAAAAGCCCCATGGAAGGAAAGTTTCAACTTCTGCGACATCTTTAAGCAAATGACAAGAGAAATGAAATATTATTCTTATATTTGAATTAAATTTATGTCCCTTTTGTATTTTATACAGAAAAGACTTAATCCAAGATTCCTCTATAAAACATGACTTTTATCTCTCTACAGGACTCCTTAAATGACAACATGTCGTTTCCTGTGATTGTATTTATTGTCTGTGAATTTATGGTGCATTACCTAACCTCAGTGATCATCCAAACCAGGGAAACTCCCATTGGGTTTCCCACCCCATTGCGGAGCGCTTGGATCTCCTTTTAGGGAGAGTGATGTATTTATTTCCCATCTGTTTGGACACTACGGACCATTAATAATGTGATACAAGACCTACACTTATTACGGGATCTGAATCTTTGGGTCGGACAATGTGGTTTGTGATTTATCTTTATACCTCCTCCATGGAAAGGCGTGACTATATCTGAAAACCCTCATCGACTCAGATTTCAGATTGATTGTTATACCAAAGCCCGTTAATCCAGGATAACTTGATTCCCCTTAATCCCTGCGAATAGGAAATTTCTGATTTGTCCTTAGAAATGATAAACCAAACATTGTCTTTCATATTAATGTATTGATTCTCAACAAACGTTGTAATTCTTGAAAATACTTTATGCCTTGAAGTCTGGATGCACTTTAATCTACTATTTCTTGTTGAGAATCAATAGATTAAAGTGGCAAATAATTTACACTTTAGTAATAGCTCTGACATATATCCAGGTCCTATTTTCTTTATCCACAGTTTTTAACATTTCTTCATTAAATAGTTTCAAGGCATAATATGTCACTAAAAGAAAGCAGATTTCTTTTTACATAACGACAATTTTTAAAGACTAAGGCTTTATGCCATATAAATTTTCCAGATTATGTGTATCTTTTTCATTAACAAAACTAAAGCTAACAATTAAAGAATAAGCTATTTAAGCAAAAAACGTTTAAGGGAGTCATAAAATCCATAAAGGTCACATAATATTCGTATACGAGCAAAGACATTTATTTAGCTACTTTTCTGAAGAAGAATTGCACACAGAGGTAAACAAAAGATTTTGAAGAGGAAGTATTTTCAAAATTTTGTTGAAATTGTAATGAATGTTTCAATAAAAACTCTTTTCTATAAATTAAATTAAGTTTAAATTAGTTATGTTATTAGAGGGAATCTAAGGTTAAAACAGTTTTCTAAAAACTAAATGAACTAAATTCAATAATAATAATTTTGAGATATAAGCAATACAATTAGTACTATTGATGAAATTAAAATTAAGTTATCTGAAATATTGGATATGAAACATAATTAATTTGTATTCAGTTGAATTATCTATTATATCTTTGTTAATTATGTTTTATTGAAGCCCAAGCGTAAATTTTAGGTGATTTCTTTTACTAAACTTACAATTATGAAAATAAAAAGAGTTAAAAAAATGAAAGCTCGCCGAAATAATTAATCAGGAGAAACGCATCCTTGTTAGAACTACGTTTGCAAATAATTACGCCTATAATCATGTTGAAATTTCTTTCTTTATAAATGAGAATAGATAAAACTCCACTTCTTTCAAGCACACTACATCTACAATACATCCATAGAAAAATATTCAAATGATTTTTAGTAATTACCGCCTGCAGGTTGTTATTCAATTACTGTCTGCAGAAAATTTTTCAGTTGCTTTTAGCTCTAGTTAGAATATCAATACGCATAACTAAGTTATTATTAAAGACGAAATTCCTATGCAATCACAATATTTGAGTAGGTCTTTTATTGGTTTCGTTGTATTGTATAAAGAAATTCATCTCCATATAATTCATAATTATGTATTCCTCAGAATCAAGCTTTTTTTTTAAAGTTTAATTTTTTGTGCTTCTTTTTTCTACTTTATGATAACGATATCACCGAATCCTTGTGAGCCTGAAGCGAATGGCGCAGCTGAACAAAAACGCTTGGTTTAAAGAAAACATAGCTGCTTGTCTGAAAAAAAAATTAAAATTGAATTAGTTATAAGATATGTTAACGTGCATTATTCAGTTTTCAAATAGGCATGAGGTCTTCAGCATTACCGATTCGAAAACTAAGAAATTTTGTTTACTACAGCTCGTCCAGTGAGTAAATTACAATATAGGTAAGTGGATAGTTTTCTTAATTCAGACTCAGAATGAAGCACTTAAATTCACGTAATAAATATTTCTACGCTAAAAATTATCTAATTATTTTTATAACAGTTTTGAAGCTAAAATTATATTCAAAATTTCCTTTTTAAAAGTGCAGACATTTTCTTCAGGCAGGCGGACTTCCCAACATGAAGAGGAAAAGAAAGCTTTGTATGTAACGACAACACTGAGGAAATTCAACAGTGCTAATATAATTGCTCAGATCTGTCTCTCACTGATTCGGTAACGCTCTGACGTCACCAATAATAAAATTTGCACCATAGCACTGAGAGACGTTAAACAGTATCATTTCATTGTTGGAGCACCTATATTTCAGTAATTTTAAATTTTAAAAAGTAATTTTTTTCTAATTTCAAATTTAATAGCTCTAAAATAGAGAAATAAAATTTGGTATCGATTGATTTAAAATGTATCTCGCTGTGATAAATTGTTCCCGAGAAATTTTAAATTACATTAATCATATATTTCAAATTAATTTCCGTTTTTTAATAGAAAGTAGTAAATCACGTCTGTGGTATATCATGCGCGTGATATAGTTTGGACGCCACGATGCATCTGTTTATTTATTAAGTGCAAAAATTGTATCTGAATGCAATCGTGTCGATGTTGTTTTCTTGCCAAGAATTGAATTATCTCCCAGTGACGTGAATCTATCATTCGTCCTCCAGTGCAGCCAGTTCCACTTAATTCCAGCTTACGTGATGTCTATCAACAAATCGCAGGGGCAAACTTTTGATCATGTTGGAATTTACCTCAATGAACCTGTCTTTTCACGTGGACAGCTCTATGTTGCACTTTCAAGGTCTAGGAACCACGTTAAAATTTACACAAAGACATATGAAGTACAAGGAAAATTGTTAAACAATGTAAAATACTTCACACGGAATGTTGTTTATCAAGAGGTTTTTTGAATAAAGAAATATGTAAGTAATATGCAAATAAAAATATTTCCTGAAACATTATTTCGTAAAACATAAGTTTATTTTATTTGTTTTCAATCAATGATAAACATTTCTCTCGCATGCACACAGGTACATTGAAAATAGCGCACCAAGAAGGAAGAAAGTTACAATCGCGAAACTTCGCAAATAAGTACAGTGGAATCCGATATGCAAATGATGCAAGTTTTGTGCCAATGCGCATCACCACATACCCTGCAGCGGCGCTGAAATCAGAAAGTGGGCCCTTTACAAACTGTCGCATAGTGGAAGATTCATAAACGTGACGATCACATTCCGACTCGAGGAGGACATTAGTAAGCGAAGAATGCCAGGTAGACGTGTGAGAAGACATTTCTCACAGCTAAGCGAGTTTGAGAGGGACATCATCATTGGCATGAAAACCGCAGGCTGGTCTACGCGCCGTGTTGCTCGCCAGGTATATCGTTCGGAGTGTGCAGTCAGAACATGTTGGGAGCACTGGACACGAGATGGTACCCACGTGCGACGTACCCGGTCTAAAGCTACTAGGAAGACGACGAGGCGAGAGGATCGAAGGATCGTCCGGCAAGCGCTCGTGGATCCCACAGTGATTCGTTCCACGATACAATCAGATGTAGGGGTGCGAGTTGTTCCACAAACCATTTCCAGACGCTTTGCGGAAGCGAATCTTCAATCCAAGCGCCCTGTTCGTGTATTGCCTTTAACACCGAAACATCAGCGACTCCGTCTATAGTGGTGCCATACCAGAGCGACGTGGAATACCACAGATTGGCAAAACGTGGTATTTAGTGATGAATTCCGGTTCGTTATGGGGACAGATGATAATCTCGTACGGGTGTGGAGGAGCCCTGGTGAACGGTACAATTCCACCAACGTTGTTGCGCGACGCACTACCCGCACAAGCTTAATGGTCTGGGGGGCCATAACCTATGCAAGCCGGTCCACTCTAATTGTGGTACGTGGAACCTTAACGGGCCAGCGTTATGTTGATGATATTCTTCGACCCCACGTGGGACCTTCCTAAATGGTCTTCTAGGGGTAAGTTTCCAGCAAGATAATGCTCGTCCGCATACAGCTCAGAGTTGCTCAAGACTTCCTACGTCATGTTCAGACTCTTCCATGGCCGGCCCACTCCCAGGACTTGTCTCCTATAGAGCATGTGTGGGACCAGCTGAAGCGCCAGATGCCGCTGTGTCACTCTGTATATGGTTTGGAGGTGGCTGTTCAAGATTTGTGGGTTCATCTGCCTCAGGACAACATCAGAAGTCTAATCAACACAATGCCGGACCATGTTGCGGCAATGTATTGCAGCAGGAGATGGGCCGACGCGCTATTGAAGTTGCACTGTATTTGTTTAATTGTCTTGATTTTTGGATCAAGTGAATCTTTCATCTGTGTCATTATGTGTATTAAATTTCATTTCAATCCGATGCTCTCTTCTTGGTGCTCTATTTTCAATGTACCTGTGTGTATATATCTATTTAAACACGTCAAAGTTGACGGGAATTCTCTAGAATGAAGAGACAATTAGCACCCGTCATGATTTTCTAGTAATAAAATTATCAGGCTTCAGTATTGAAAACTAAAATAGTTTAACTAATATCTGCAGCATCAATGTTTGTGAAAGTTACATAATTAAGTCATAAGCAGTATTTGATAAATCCTAGAACAAGTTAAATTATTTTAAATAAAGAAAGTACGATCATGACCGCCTACGTTGAAAACACTGATTTTTGACCACTTTGGTGAAAATTAGTTTTTGACTTTATCTTGTAGTCCCGACTGTCTTCTTTTTAAAATCATTTTACATTTTATTTCTAAGTGAATTATAAAAGAAAAGTTATAACTATTTTGAAATACTTTGTCTGAAGCAAAGCCAATCGGAAGGAAACCTTTTAGTGCAATTTTCTCAGAACTTCGTTTTTCATAAAATTTCCCCACCGTTAACATGATATCTCGAAATCTAATAAAGATATTCACTTGATATTTTTCTAACAAATTGCATATGAAAAATCTGACGGAATGCATTCTTCATTTTGTATTTTGCAGTCTAGCACGTATTTAGGTTAAAAAGAATTTCACTATATTTGAATTCCATTAGTATGAAAACACTGTGAAGGAAGCAAAAGTAAAGCTCACCTAGCAAGATTTTTTAAGACGATGGCACGTCTTGCGTTGAAATATTCCTATTGATTCACAAAATATTGCATGCCTTTTATTGTTGAATATAACCTTATATATAGTCTATTCAGCGTTCACAGCTGAGGAACATTAGTCCTATGAGAATAGAATGCATTTGTCTTCACAGTACGAAGAAAAAGCGAATGTTCTGCACAAAAACGAAGATTTCCCTTTATGATTTACATTTCCTACCATGGGAGATAAAATATATTTTAAAATTTATTTATATTCGATCTTGTGCGCCCAACAGCTATTTTGAATAAAACGAAAACGTGTAAAACTACTTTCTTTGTCGGTGGTATTGACTAAATGCTTTGGGAAGCACGTCTGTAGAAAAGCCGTGGTGTAAGAAATCAATGACAAGCAACAGCTTGCTTCCATTAGCGTTCGTCTCGAAAACATGCATACAAATGGATGGCTGAGGTAATATTTATCTGGATATGTAAGAATAAAATCTCCTGAGTAAGATTTAGAACACATGGTGGAAAAAAAAACATGAGTATACTGTAATTCTGCGAAATAAGAGGATAAATTCCAAGTCTACTTACAGGGTATTGTACAATCTTTTTAAAGAAGAACAAACAAAATATTCCCCTTACATACCTGCAACACTAAACAGCTAAGCCCTTAATCTTTCAAAACTCAATAGGAATTTTATTGAAATGCACGCCATTAAATTCTTAGCTATTCTTCGCGTCGTGCCAAATTTCAAATTCAATAATCCTAATTTTTTAAAGGAACGAATTTGGGTTCTTAAGAAATTTACGATGTATATGTATCAAAGCATTTTCTTTCATTTCCGTTGGTTACGGTTTTTGATAAAAGGACTATTTTTTAAGATTATTAATATTTGAATTGAGAAATTTTTTTACACTGTTGCATCTTTGTCAAGTACATCTTGGATACGTGTGTGTATGTAATTAAAAGAATAAGTAATATGGTAATAAGTTCTAGCACACCTGAGCAAACATTCATCCAAGTACAAAGGAAAATAATTTAATGTGAAATTATACTAACGTAAAAGTACGCAAATTTATTTTATATTTTGAAGACAACCGAACTTTTGTTTTTGTTTAAAACTAATTAGACAGAAACTACTTATTCTCCACCGTTCTGTTGGATTTCATAGTGATAACACCGTTCCCATTTTTCTGGTGTAGAGTGTTTCAGGTACTTTCAGATACATTTGTTTCGGAGCATTTTTTGAAACTTCATTAGCTTTAAGAGGTTGAAAAATGCGATTTCATCAAATATGTTCTGCAAAGTTTAGAAAAACGTATGTGCTAGAATGTTTATTTGCAAAATGAATAATCTTATCAAAACGTTTTAGTAGATTTTAGTTTTATTTGACTAATTACTGCTTAAATAACATAAACTAGGGGGCTCTGCCCCGTGCTCGCTGAAGCTCGCCAACCCCCAGGAGGATTGCGCTGGAATCCTCCGGGGCTTGCTACGCAAACAATGCTCGCTTCGCTCGCTACATGACGACACTGGGTGTCCTAGCAGAGTTGTTATAAAATCTTTATATATATATAAAACCCCCTGCTCGCTCCGCTCCCCGATACCAACGAATCACGTGATTCTTTCAGGATCACTATGTGAAAACAGCTCGCTTCACACGCTTACCGTACAACCCCCAAGAATCACGTTGTGATTCTTTTGGGATCACTACGTGAACCCAGCTCGCTTCGCTCGCTCGCCGTACAGTTATGACTGTCTGCTAGTAATAGGAAATTATAAATACATTATTACTAAAAGTAAATTTAAATTATCTGAAATAGCATAAACTCCTAAATTTTTTTCAGCAATTACTAATAAACTAAATCATCAAATTTCTAAAATTAAAATTTCCTGGTAGCATAGATATAAATATATATATATGTAAATGTTTGAAAGAAATTTGAATGCTAAAATGTATAATTATAAAATGTTTACTAATATAAATTATTTACATCAATCAGAAATCAGGCATTTAAAGCTTATTGTTACACAAAATTGAATATTTCTTCAAGTTTCATTAGCCCCAACTTTATTCGAACAAACTTCTTAATTTCCACTCTTCTCAATGAATTGTTGCTGAAAAAAAACCTTCGCCACTTGTAATAATTATTTAGCCAAGAAAGTAATAACTTTTCTCGCTGGGTAGTTATTTATCCGTTAAAACCTCAGAAAGTTTGAGTTACGAAAGATTATTTAACCCATTTCACGAACTTGCAGCTTAAAAAGCACAGTTTAACTGACAAATAGCTTTAAACATGTTCAGATTCACTATTCAAAATTAAAAACCATAATAAATATTTACTTTTACCTTTTTAAAATTAACAACCTTAGCATTTTATTATTGATTAGATACCCTTTTTCAAAATTTTCATCCTTCAAAATAGTAAACATGCACTTTTTAAATGAAATATTGCCTCTGCACATGTAAACACACTCCCTCCAATTATTATTAAGTGAAGGAAGGTGTACTATTTTTCTCTGGATAGATGGAACTCGGAACATATGAGCTGTCGAGAGATGAATAAACCAATTTTTCAGAAACTTTTAGCTGAAAAGGACATTCAGTATTAAGCTCAAATTAATCCAAACTGTACGACTCAAACTTTTTTAATTCAAACGATCTAAACTAAAAAAAAAAAATCGCTGTTTCTGACTTCAAACCAATTCAAAAATCTCGGCGTCAGGGTTGAGACTGGTAAACAAACTGATCGTTGCCAACAGGGAGAAAGAAATAAAGGTCCTTTTTCTGTACCACGCATAAGCGTTTTATATAATATAGATTTCATTCAGAAGCTCTATTTTTAGTTTACTCTGCGTGTATTGAACATAAAGTCATTTGAAGTTGAAGAAAAAACAAGACTCCGACAATTAAAAACTGTGATATAGATAAAATAAAAATATAAAATTACTTTTAAATCATGCTTTACGGTTCATTTTCGCAAGCAAGTGCACAAGGATCACACGCAGCCAAAATAATTTATGCACATTCTGTAATAATACAATCTATAATAATTCCTCAAAATAAATATTTAACAGGAAAAGAAGTTAATTGCAACATGTTTTCTAAATTATTAAAATACAGCAAAAATTGGGAATAATACAGCAAAATTGAAACTACCTGCAGAAATTCTGAAATTCTAACTAAATATAATGCAGCAAAATTTGACCTAGTAGAATTTGGAAATAATTCATCGGGAAGAAAAAGCAGATCAGAATTAATAATAACGCATAGCATTTAATTAACAATATAAATTATATATAGTAGAATTTTTCAGCTATTAAAACTCAAATGCTAGGAAACATCTAAAGAGAATCTAGTAAGAAATGGGAATAAAATGTATACCAACTCCACTGAAACTATAATTAGAACTGTTCTCCGAACCTGAAGTTTAATTCGCCAGCCACTTCTGATGGTCAAAGATGCGAACCCTCTAATTTTTACAGTAATAGCATATTTCCATAACCTTACCGACATTAAGATTTTAACAGGCGATTTCTGAACCATTTCTCTTAACACGTTATTCGTTTTGTGAATCAAATACGATTCACGCGCCGATCAAATACAATCCATACAATAGTATATAATCAAATGACCCCATCTCTATTATAGTTAATAGATAGCAGAGAAGGAGTCCTATAATTAGATAGATGGTTTGAATTTCCCACGTGAGTCGTGGCAACTAACGTCTGAATAACGACTAACGTGTTAACTATATGAGCCTGTGAAGATGCTGAATAATATTTCGCCGCGCTTTTTGGTGGTAAAGCTTATTTAGCGTAAAATTTATTAAAAATTTGAGTTGTTTCTTACCGTAGTACAGATGGTTACATACGAATTTTTTTTATCTCTGCTTTTAGCTTCGAGGGCGAATCAATTAATCAATCAGTTAAAGGGACACAATTAAAAAGAAATTCCACTCACACGGACCCAAAATCATCAAAAGCGATCTACACTTTAACCCTTCAATACACGCACCCATTTATGGAACATCAACACACGCGCGGGGCCATTTTGACCCCAAATTGTTAGACACTCCTTATTTTATTGGCTATTTTTACAAAAATAAAATATAGTCAGATTATACGAATATTTTTTCGTACAAATAACTTGTATTTAAGACACAAATGCGATTTTTAACCCTCTGAGTGGCGCAAACGTCATTTTACTTTTATCATGTTCAGTTCAAAAGCAGATAGCTCGTATTTATACGTATATTTTCTTAAACAATCATGGATAAAGTATTCTTAAGATTTCAGAGATATAATTAAATATAAAAAAGATCGATTCATTTACTTTAAAAGCTAAGTTTTCTAACTTCTAGCTAAAAGTTCAAAATAATTCGGCACTCAGAGGGACAATTCAACTTGACTCCTTTTTTAATACCTTTCCTGAATTCTTTTCTTCTCTACTGCTCACGTTCGCACGCTGTCATAGCCAGAACGTAAATTAAATCTGAAACGCTAGCACACGCACTGGTCAATTTGACACTAACCCCCAAGTAAAAAATGAGAAACCCCGTTCCACCTGTTTCTGCTGCTCTTATCTTCTTCTAGCTCCGCCATGAAGGTACAGAAAATAACAGGTGGAAGTTTTCAGAAATTCCTAGAATTTTTTAACAAAAATGAGATGGTTGGTGTCAAAAAGACATCGTGCGTGTGTTGACGGGCTAGGAATGAGGATTTAACGCGGCGTAGTAGTAAAAGTACTATGTTATTTGATATTATATTTGCCAACACACGATGAAATTTATTTTCTTCTAAATCAAAATATAAGTTTATTATTTTTTCAAAATATAATTTTGTTGAATACCAGCCATTACAGCGCTTTTGAAACACTCGTAAGATATATACTTATATAAACCCAATTCAGTGCCAATTCAGTAGCATTTCAGTACATTTGCTTTAGAGTTTTCGGGATACCGTAAGAAATGTATTAATCCCTCTTGTACAATAGATTACCTTAAAAATAGAACTTTAAAATAAAGCAAAAACTACAAAGCAATTTATATATTTCACCGTGGTAAACTATTCACTTATTATAGAAACTTCCTGAGAACTTCGTACACATTCTTAAGAAATATAGTTCTCATAATAATGAGAGTCTATTTGGAATAACATTGCACAAGGATTTCTTAGAAAAATGACCTGTGTGATTTCATAAAAATCTTCAAAAAATGATCAGAATATTGATGAAAATGTAAAAGAGTCGAATGAAATATGTTAAGAGTCTTTTACGTCATTTCATGACTATAATGTCATTAAATGCCAGAGAAAGCAAAAATCTTTTTCATATCAAACAATAAATCGACATGACATATAAATCATTTCATATGGACATAAAAATCCTATTTTAAACAAACACAGTGAAATTATTGCTGCGGAAGAGGGAAACATATCTAAACCTACTTTGAGAAGAAGGGTTTTTCTTTCTGGGTAAGAATCGAATTTTGATTTAAATATAAAATAAGTTGAAAGTAAAATGCACTTCATTTATGTATGCAGAGAGTTATTCTTATGGTTTAAATACATGCCAAATTTAAATTTTATAGGATAAATATTCAATAAACATCAATTAATATTCTTTTAGTACGTTTCACCCTATTAAAGTGCCTGACTGTCTATTTTGGTTATTTATACAGAAGGCAGAATTGGCCATTCATGACAACCAAAAATTGAAGTATAGCTAAATAATGTGAATTGAAATGCTCCAATATCAACAATTTGTTCCAAAAAATTGAGATGACTACGACATTCTCACGAAAAGGTGCTTTTCACAGTCTCTTAAAGATAAAAATTAGAAAGTGAAACAAATGTCCTAAAATTTTTGTTCATATGTATAATTCAAGTTTTAAGAAAGATATTCAATACGTTTCTACTAAAATAGTTTTTCTATTTAACTCTCATTATTAAATAAATATAAGACAAAAGTCCCCTCCATAGACGTCCCTACATATGAAATTCAAAATAATATTTACTGAAACTCAAGCAATTTAATAAAAGTAATTTTTCAGTATTAACTAGTTGAAAGTCTCTAGTTAAGGTCTAACTTATGATTTTTTAAAATTATTTTTAGTTAGTAATTAATGTTTACACCCTGTCCCCAGTCAAATACGTCTCACTCCGTGGACAAAGAAAATAACATTAAAAATATTTGGTTCCAATTTGTTCTTTAATGAAAAATTTTCGTTCTATTGGGAATTCATTGAATATATTCCAAATTATTAGTTCCATTTAGAGTTTGATAAGTCCTCAGCATCCGCACCGTGGACATCATAAATAAGTTAAGAAAAATCTAATTTATTATTAAAATACTAAATTTTGATAGGTATAATATTGAATTTGATAAAAAATAAGTGTACCAATTTAGCCACGTAAAACCGGAAGCACTAAAAAATTCAAACCGTGGACACAGCATCTCCACAGAGAGGATGGCATTGCCAATGAAAGAGACAAAATATCAAAAATCATGATACAGTTCGATAAATTAAAATAATAACAATAAAATATCCTTGCTAGTATTTTTTAGGAAATTTAGTGATTTTCTTTTGTATTCTTTAAAATTAAAATTGAAATTATATTCTCGAATAGAATTAAGGTAAACAATTCATATAGAATATTTATAATATTAAAGCTTCAATAATTTATAAAGACATTTTAATGGATAAATTTATTTTTAGAAAAATTGGGAATATCAGAAAATTAAAAAGACAATGCAGTCAGATGCTAAAATTCAGAAGAAAAGAGAGTAGAAAAAACTTAATACGAGACTTACTAGATTGTTTATTAATAAATAACTATATAATATTCCTTAATTTAGTATATAATTTATTACTTTCCCGCAAAATGTTGACTTTCATTTATTTGAAATTGTTTGTAAATATCATTTAACTATTACACAGTCGGTGTCATTATTTAAAAAATGCTATTTACTTTATTATATGATTATTTACTTTATTTAATGATTTTTGCACTGATTTTTAATAACTAATTTTAGTTTTCAATTGTAAGAAATAAACCTGTAAAAAATCTACCCAATAAATAGTCAATTACGTTTTCGTTTAAAATGTTAAAGTTACGTTTTCTATCATGTCTTCTTCATAGACAGGTAAAAAATTTTAAAACTAAAAAAATTGAAAAATAAAATAGAAAACTTGACCACTAATATAAGGTTATTTATTAAGCTTTAATGGTACCATCCATACAATTTTTAAGTTTTTTACATGCTTCTGTAGAATAATGTTTTTAGTTAATTGAACCCTTTTCACGGGAGTGACCCCTATACGTTTCCAAATGCTTCATTATTTATTTTTTCAGCTGCATTTTTCTGTAACATACGTTCAAAGCTATTCCGTAAATAATTTAAAAGTATTCTGTAAAGCATTTAAGAAGGCACCTCGGTATACTTGCCATTTATTACATTTCTTAGAAGTTATCGATTTCTTTGTTTTCCATTAAACAGCAGCACGCTCAAAGGACGTTTTTTCATTAGTTCCAGGTCCAGCGAATGTCGAAGTTACCCTCGTTATGAATTCTCTGCTCTGAAGCTTGATATCAAAACGGTGCATTTGCATCGTTTCTGTCTTACCTGTACATCAGAAGGAAATAATCTCATGCTGAAATATTTTTAGAAAAAAAAATAAGTTGGATACCTGAAACTGTTCTTCATTTGGTATTTCCAACTAAAGAAATGAAATCATGTGAGGTTCACAGAAAGAGATATGAAAATACATTTCAGAAACATCTTTCGCTTCAGTGTTTTTAAATTTAACTGTTAGTTATCTGGTTTTAGTTACTAAACAATTCACAATTATTTGACTGTAAAAATAATCAGGCACTCCGGTATACCTTTTCATTAATTACATTCTTTCTCAGCTAGATTTGTTCGTTTATCATTAAACAGTTTCAACTCTTGAAGTATTCAAGGAATTTTTTCATTAAATGAAGCTCGTACAAAGCGAAAGCTTACCTCGTTCTTAATTTATTGCTTCTATAAAGAAGTGATAACAGAGAGGTGTGTTTACACTTATTTGCCTCAATCTTAGAACAAAAAGAAATGTAAAAATTTCAGGATACTTCTTGGAAAAAATAGGATGGATATCTAAAGTTATTTTTAATTTGTCATTTGCAACTAAAGAAAAGAAATGTGGTTTGCACAAAATGTGGTGTAAATCGATTGGAGAATAAAACAAAAATTCAAAAATTATGCAAGAAAGACTTAATTATGTCGAATTCAGATTTGAAACTTATCTTTCTGCTTTTGTTTAATAAAATATTTTACGATTATGTTTAATCGTTATAATCATTTAAACAATCAAAACATTGTTGAAGTGTATTTTACATCAATTTAAAGTCATAAAATGAATACCCTTTATTTAAAATAAAATTTTAACAAATATTCAGTTTTGCTTGAAAAATTGGCTGTTGAATTTCTAAGACCTTGAAATTTTTATACAATATTTAGTTGATCTGACACACATAAAGTCAAGAGCATTAATATTATTTAACCTTTTTTTGTTCATTGGTTTAGCAATGGAACCACACATTGAACATTTTTTTACTGTGCATGTGCGGAACAAAGTGTAATTTTTCTTTCATAATTTAAGAGCCAGATATGAAGGTCATGTTATATAAAAATTCCTGTTCAATACCTATATTATTCAGAAAGATACCGGAATTGCAAGAGCTTTTTTAAGTTGCTTTTGATCTCGAAGAGAAACAAGTGACGAGGGTTCTTGCACAGAATAATATTTTTTTAAAATTGAATCTTCGAAAATAATATTGAATTTTATGAAGATTCAATATCTTGAATACTCACGTTTACTAATAATTTAAATTGCATTTCGATGATAACTTATTTGGAGGAAAAATAACCCGTTACCGTTCATCGTGAAACCACAAATGTCTTGAAAATAAAAAATGACATTTTTTCCCCCTTTTACATACTTATGATCAGCTACAAGTCTAATACTCATTTTTGAAATAAATTTGGGAATTTTCAAACCAAAACATGTGGTGAACTGTAAAGGGTTAAAACGCTTTCAATCAGGCGTGAAAAATGTCGCCGATAACACAGAAGGGGATTTTTGTTTATTCGAAACCACATTTTTAAAACAATGAAAGGTTCTTATCATTTGATGTCAACATTTTATTAAGAACAGTGCAAATATATCTTGAGAAAAAAACACAAATGTGTTTTTGCATTTCAGCAATATCTATTTTTAGATAGAGAAAGGCAATCTTTTACTTCTACGATATCAAGACGAATGATCGTCTTAGAAAATTAGTTTTGCAATTTAGAAATAATTTCCAATAGATTTAAACCTGCTAATTTATGAATTAATTTATATTAAAGTATAAATGTTTTAAGGGATAATTTTAATATCTTTCTGAAGTTATGATTTTTAAACTGTTTCTAAGAGTTATTTTATTAACGCTTTGAGTGGAAAAGTATTAAATAGGATCCAATCATTTTGATCTACATTAAAAAAGCATTAGGAATTCGATGTCAGATGATGACGTTCATCAATCATCCTAGAGAATTATACATATTCGATCTATAAATTTAATCTGTCCGTAGTTTGCATTTGTGCAAGATACATAATTTGACATTCAATGATGCTATTGCCTAATAGGTTTATTCAGAATAATGCCACTATCTGTCTTAATTCAGAATTAATTTTTAATGAACATTTTGACACGAAAAATTTAAAATTAATCTTTTTTTATGTAGGTAAACAAAACAATAAGCACTAAAAAAATGAAGAAGATATTTTTCAGTAAATATCCACATAAATAAACTTATACTTCTATAAAAACCTCTCCATTATAAGCTATCTCAGTTGGAATTATATTTTGTTGATATAAAAACGTTTTCTACCACTTTGAATAAACATACAACCGATTTATATGGAAATAAATTTATTTCAACTTAATTTTGACAATAATATATGTAATTTGAGAGTTATATTAAAATTTTAAACAATTTTACATTAGGTTGAATATGACCCATGCATAGACCAGCTACTAAAAAGAAGATGTTTCATACTATCATACAGGAAGATTTTTCATGCCATAGCTTTTGAAAGTCTAATTGAATTTTATTTAATTCAAGTATTTTATTGGATTTTATACAGCAGATAGTCCAAAGCATTGCTTAACCACCATCTAGAAAGTGTGAACTCTAAATTCGGTGAATAATATTAACATCCTTTGGGTCAAATCTCCAAAACTGACCAACATTATCATTCATATAAATATGTATTATTAAAAGTGCATTTATTAAAAAATTGATTTATGAAAATTTCTAACCTTAGAGCGAGATTCATCTAATTATTTTTTAATTGTATCTCAATATTTTCATGAAATATTTATATTGTAATTGCTACAAAATAAAAATCTGTAGAGAAATGCAAAATATTTTATAATAAAAGTGAAGCCTACTTTTCAAGGCCTTTTCAAAACCCTTAATAGCTGCTTTCGATTCCCTATATTTTTCTCAAAAACTTTTTGATTAATTTTTAAGCAACAGTTGACAAAATACTTTTGTAGCTCGAAGGAAACCTATCTCTCTTAATTCCTACTTTTATCGTGATGTAATAAAAAACATACGATGAAATGCTGAAAAGGAAATAAATTCAAGCGGAATAATTTGATAAATAAGTAAAAAAGTATTTATTTTTTAATTGTTGATCACACACTTTTATTGACGAAACTTTCCGTGATGAATAAAATACATTAAATACAACAAACAATTGCCAAAATTTACGGAAGTGACTTGATGTGACCTCCGTTTAATATTATTTCTTTTACCCTTAGAATTATAGCATTTATTTATACATATTTCGCATAGAAAATCATTTTCACTAGGAAACAATAAATTGGACGAATTCTTTTTACTCCGTAGTTGACATTAAAGTGCTTTCAATTCGGTATCTGAGCAACAGATAATTTTTATTGGTTATCTGAAGGGTCCGCAAGGAACAAGAATTGTTGTTCGTCAAAGAAGACAATACAAGAAGTTCATCATAAAAATGCTGATGAGCTTCTTGCGTGTGTGACACATGACACTGAAGAACTTTTTTCGTCCAATGCGCGACTATGTATTTCGTAATCCAAATAAATGGGCATCTAGGTTAATTTCAAAAATAACCAAAAGGACTGTTATGGAAACAACAAGGAATGAAGGTATGGTTTGCTCTTCTAAATGAGGCAGTGTTTCATACGCTTTTTAATCATATATTTTTTCCGCTTGTAATTAAAAAAATATTAATATGCGAGCTACTTTTATTCGAAATAATCTGTTCTATTTTTGGATCAGAAAATCTATATATATAATTCTCTTACGTAGCGACAAAAAAGGGTCGAATTTCTTAATCGCCGTTTGGCAACAGCTCGCAAGTTTGATTTGTTTACATCCGCGGAAAGTCTAAAGTTGCTTCGTGTGATCACGTTTATTGAAAACTATTTTTAGTAGTTGGAAATTTGTAAAAATAATGAATTTAAGTCGTGCTGTTGGATATATTATCCGAAATGAACAAAGGCGTACTGAACGGAGTCAGGAAACAGTTCAGGAATCCACTATAAGACGACGTATTCGAAATGAAGCCGATAATCGCCGTCGAACAAAACGTGTGTGTATTCGAAACGATGTTGAGGAGCATAATTGTGGAACTATGTCCGAACAGTGCGGTTTTTGTGGGGCTGTTTATTGGAAGGAAGAGAAAAATACTGCCCATAAGTATACAAAATGTTGCCATGATGGAAAGGTTCAGTTACCGGCATTTCCGGATGCACCGGAACTATTGAAAGTATTGCTAACTGAAAATTCACCTGATGCTAAAAATTATCGACAGCGAATTCGGGAATACAATTCTGCCTTTGCATTCGCTTCGATGGGAGCACAAATTAAACCACCACGTGGAACTGGGCCATACTGTTACCGTTTACATGGTCAAGTGTACCACAGAGTTTCCCCCCTGTATGCAAGTGACCAACATAAAGAAAGTTACGGACAACTTTATATATTTGACTCCAGTGAGGCAACAGAGAAACGCTTGAGTAACAATCAAAATTGCTTGCAACATGTATTTGAAAAACTTGATTTTATGTTAAGGGAAATCAATCCCTTTGCTCAGTCTTATCTTCAAATGCACCGATTGGTACAAGAGCACCCAACTACATCAGTGAAAATGGTATTTTTGGAAGATAAAAATTTGGATATGCGGCGCTATAATGCTCCTACTTTATGCACTGAAGTAGCAGCTATATTTGTAGGTGATAATGGAGAGCCCCCAGCCAACCGAGACATTTGTGTGTACCCAGTTGGGAATACATGCCAAAGCATTTCACCTTTAAATCAATGCTGTGATTCAATGACCTATCCTTTGCTATTTCCAAGGGGCGAGTGTAGTTGGAACACTGGAATGGAACATGTAGAAGAAAGGAGAACAGCAAAGCGCACCCGTGTCACTCAACTACAATATTATGCATACAGACTTTCCCAGCGAAATGGTTTCAGTATTTTGCACAATAGTGGTAAGCTTTTTCAGCAATATATTGTTGATGCATATGTTAAAACCGAAGGCTCACGTTTACATTTTTTGCGACAAAATCAAAAAGATTTGCGAATTGAACTTTATCGGGGGCTTTTAGATGCTTTAGAGTGTCGAGCACATAATGAAAATATACGCACTGGAAAACTTATAATACTGCCATCTTCTTTCCAAGGGAGCCCACGTCATATGCAACAAAATTACCAAGATGCAATGGCTATGGTACGCAAGTTTGGTAAGCCAGATCTCTTTCTGACATTTACTTGCAACCCATCTTGGTCTGAAATTTTAAATAGCATGGAGGGTGTGCAACGTCCTGAAGACCGACCTGATATTATTGTACGTGTATTTAATATGAAATTAAAAGAACTTTTAGAAGATATTTGCAAGCATGGAATATTTGGAACTGTTTTGGCCTATATTTATGTTATTGAGTTCCAAAAGCGAGGTTTGCCTCATGCCCACATTCTTCTAACATTAGATTCAGAAAGCAAAATTCGCACTAAAGATGACATTGACAAGTTTGTGAGTGCAGAACTTCCAGATCCTTGCACTGATCTTAGACTCTTCCAAATTGTGACAAAATGCATGGTACATGGCCCATGTGGAACTATAAATATAAATTCTCCATGCATGAGAGATGGACAGTGCTGCAAAAGTTTTCCGAAACAATTCAAGGATGATACAGAGGAAAATGTTAATGGATACCCTATTTATCGCAGAAGAGCCACTGAACCTGTCCAGGTAGGGAAATATTCCATCGATAACAGATGGGTTGTCCCCTATAATCCTTGGTTGCTTAAAAAATTTAATGCGCATATTAATGTTGAAGTTTGTGCCTCAGTTAAAAGTGTCAAATACTTATATAAATATGTATACAAAGGACATGATGCAGCCTCGGTCAAAATACAAAAAGAAGGTGCTCTGGATCATGATGAAATTTTAAGTTTTGTTGAAGGTAGGTATGTTAGTGCACCTGAAGCCATGTGGCGTTTAAATGAATTTAATTTGTCGCATAAATCCCACACTGTAGTGCGCTTAGCTGTGCATTTACCACAGCAACAGCCGATTGTGTACCAAGACGGTCAAGAAGCCCAAGCAATTGAACGAGCTGCTTTAAGAAAACCAACACTAACATCATGGTTTGAACTAAACAAAAATGATCCTTCAGCTCACAACATTTCTTACTCAGATATTCCACAATATTATGTGTTTGATAAGAGTACCACAAATTGGAAGAAGCGACAACGTGGTGGACAAAATGTTATTGGGAGACTGCCAGTAGTTAGTATACTGGATTCTGAGAGGTACTATTTGAGGATGCTACTACTGCGCAAGTCTGGGGCCATTAGTTTTGATGATATTTTGACCGTAAATGGGTTAAGATGCATTACATTTCAACAAGCATGTCAGGAGTATGGACTTCTTCGAGGTGACCAGCAGTGGCATGATGCTTTGAATGAAGCTGCACAATTTCAATCTCCGAGACAGTTGCGCATGCTGTTCGCAATGATTTGTGGCTTTGGAGAAGTGGAGGATGTTCCAGATTTATGGGTGCAGCATCAAGTTTCACTTTGTGAGGACTTTGTGCATCGTTATTCTGAGCAGACTGGACCTCACTATGCACTTGCAGATATTGAGGAACTGCTTACATCCTACAATTTAAGTCTCCAAAAACTGCATCTACCAACTGTAGATTTGCCTGCAAGTGTTT
>BGPR01002045.1:111745-128932 GCA_013235015.1 Araneus ventricosus
GTTTCCATTAAGGTTTCAACTTTATTAATTTTTAAATTCAAATTTTGTTACGGGATTATTTCTTCGCCATCTTGGCTCGCGTAGGTTTTTGGCGCTATGAAGTCTTGGGCGTCTGTATCTGGAATCGTTTTCCGTTATTTTTTGAATTCTTTGTGTGATCGGGTAAGCGAGTGGTTGGTGTTGTTCCAGCTGCGGGCCCCCAGGGCCGGTTGGGCCTGGGGTCCTGTCTTGTCTTGCCTCTGCTTTAATTTTTCCGTTAATATTTTTTGTATTCTTGAGTCTGAAGCTGAAGATTCTTTTTATTCTTCATTGGTATTCCTAAAAAGATGCAGTTTAAAAAACCACAGTGATGTATGGTCTGAAAGACGAGATGAAGTTTTTTTCTACAACACTATGCCGGAACAATCTGTGAATTAAGGTGCTGTGTGTGAAAGAAAGCATTTCTTTCTTCTTCATTTTAAAATGATCTCTGCTACATGGTGGCATGAACGCTGATTTTCATCAATGTTACAGAGTTATAAATGATCATCACCTTTTACAAGATCTGCAATATGAGTAATACCTTCAGCATTTTTATTCTTCATCGTAATAATGTGTACTCTTAATCACAGAGATCGTGATCATCTTTTAAACGTCTATTCCTGCTCAACAATTTTTTTCCCATCTTCAGCTTTTCCGATTTTTGAATGAATGATACAAGTCTAAAAAAATGGCCGAAGAAAATGCGAAAATGTGCAAGTTGCATACTTCAAAATATCATTGTTAAGTGAATATAAAGAAAATTCACTTATGTATTAGTATTCATCAATTCAAGAAGTGTTTGTTAATAATGATCATTACATCTCTATCAAATTTAGGTTGTTTTTTTTTACTTTGTGTTCTGAAATATAATTCTTAGGCCTGCAGTGCTAATGTGTAGCTACAATTTTTATTTTTTGTTTTGTTTGATAAATGTTCATTCCTGTGCGTCAATTTTTATGCATATATCTAATTTTTTGTGGCAGTAATTAATTTCAATATTAGTAATTGTTAAATAAAAAATTATTTAAATTTAAATAAAATTGTTTTTGTTTAATTATTTTTTAGCATTGTACTACCACTATATGCGAATTGACTTTTAATTATGTAGCTAGGGTTTTCAGGTCAGCAAAGGTAGGTGATATATCAGTATTGCTAGAATTGCTTTTTTATCGTGTTAATTTTTTTAGTACCCAGAATTAATTGTTCAATATATATTTTAATTTAATAATTATTTTTCTGGGCATTCTACCTTGCTTCAGTGTTTTTATAATTATCCTAGCTACCCCATTCAATATTTAATGCCCTTATTATTTGTTCCCCCAAGATATTTGATCCTCAACATTTGGGTCCCCCAATATTATTTATAAATTTACAGTAATGCCCCCAAATGATTCATGATTCATCAACAATAACAAAAATACCAATTCATCTAAAAAAATATCATTTAAATTTCCAAAGAAATACAGTTACTAAATTTTAGCCCTTGTGTAAAATTATTTCATTTGTATCAGAAGCAATTCAGTTTTCAAAGATAAAACAAGTAATCATATTAACCTTAATTATATCAGATTTGTTTTCAGATGTGTGAGATTCTTTTCATTCATTTTAATAATCAGTAAATATTATTTTTTCATATTTAAATGTCCTTTCTAGGCTGTGTCGCAAGTCCTCGGGCATTCAGAGTGCAAAGAATTATTTTTTTAACCGAAAATAATCACCCGAAAGCGAAGAAAGTTTTAGAAAGTCTTATTCGTCAAAGAAAAAGCTTTTATACTCAACATATGCTGTGGTAAAACCACGAAAGAATCTCCAGTCTGAAGACGTGTTGTCTGCTTTGATCTGCCGAGTATCTTCTCGGCTCAATAGCTGGTCAATAAACTGGGCAACAAGAAAGAAAGGAATTTGGAAGGAAAATAATATAACGCATAAAGGACGAAATCGATAGCAAGAAAGCAAAATATTTTCCACCATATGCATCCACAGAATCACAGTGGCGATCTTTCATGATTAGGATCAGAAAGTACGACTCTGCTGACGAGATGCGTCTTGGTTAGAGATATTCCAGAAACTTTAATACTTAATTTTCTTTTTCTGAAATAACGACTTTCTGCTTTCCTTTTTTAACCCTCAGGATTTTTATTTCGATTGGATTTCTTGTTAGACGAATGAAATATTCTTACAGGACGGTGATTTTCCAAGGAATACTCTTAACGACTTTCTTACGCTAATGAAAAAATTTACAAATTTCTCTTTTACAGTTTATAAAAATTCTTCTTCAAAATAGACTTCTACTTAGGTTGAAATAAGCCTTCATTTCTAAATGCCTCTGCATATCCTAATTGATATTTAGTTCATTGATAAAAATGGTCTAAAGTTTCGGAATGAACGTACTTTAGCTAATTTCGATCTTTCTGAACAGATACTTTTAATCAATATAAATTAGAAACTATGAGAAGATTGGAATTTTTTGATTTTTATTTATTAATATTTTGACTATATTAATAATTAGACCTATGTTGAGGACATATTTTTTATATAGAATGCATTATTCCGGAAAATATGTAATTATATTGAAAATCAAAATTTAATCGCATTAATCCATAGAGAAAAATACTGATAAATGAATCCTCAAAATTTTGAGAAATATTTAATTTTATTTGTGAATTACTATTTATACTCCTTCTGTCCGAAAATATGATGTACATTTTGTAAAATAATTAAAAATTGTAGAATTAAAGTAATCGAATATTAAATCTGGTTACAGTTCAATAACATGTGATAGTATACAAACATTTGGGTTCGTTTAAGTTAGAAGTTTTTAATAAGAAAACTATTTATTTTGTTTAAAATAATATAGTTCACTCTTTAATTACGAAACGACCGATTTTTATTAAAATAGTGTTTTATTACAGAAAAAAATTAACAAATCAAAGCAATTGACTGAAATTCCTATAAGATTCCTTGTATTAAAAAGGCATAACTTCGACTTGAGGAATGGTTATCGGCATTTTCTGTGTGTTGTAAAGAGGCCGTAGATACACGCATTCCAAAATTGAAGCACATCTCTTAAGATGTGAAAAAATTGGAGTTAATATGAATACTATGGCTCGCAAACAGTTGCGGAGAATATTGGGACATACTATCGTCATAACTCACATTTTACAGTGAAGATTAGGTCACAGAGCAATAAGGAGGGCCACCAGAAAGGGATGAAGGCGAAAATGGCGTTTGTCTCATCCTCGTTCACAGAAAGTTGATAACGCGATGTAACTTTTATCAAGAAATCAAAAAAATTTCCACACGTTTTTTTGTTATAACATGCGGAGTTTTAAACCAAATTGAACGAAATTTTCAGAATACTTGACAATTTGTAAAAGAATCATTATATTAAATTTTGAATTAAAAAAAGTAATATTACAGGAAATATAAGCATTTGTAGTAAATTCTTTCTTACTGAGCATGTGCGAAACGCGGTGTAATCTTTCTTTCATATCTTTAGAGCCAGAGATATAGGGCAACTTATATAAACCTTCCAGTTCAATACCATTAGTATTCAGGAAGATAATGAGGGTTCTTGCACAAATTGATATTTTTTAAGCTTGAATCCACGAATAGTAATCGTCGAACTGTACTTTAAATTACGTATTTAACTTATAAGTATACATGAGTATTCAGGATATTCAACCTCCATATAATTCAATATTACTGTTGAAGAAGTTAAAAAAATATCAGTTAGTGCAGGAACCCTCATCATTTAGCTTCTCTTAGAGTGTACCGAAATTCCCCAAGTTGCCATGCCGATATCTTTATGAATACTAATGGTTTTTTACTGGAATTTTTTATATAAGTTGCCCTATATCTCTGGATCTAAAGATATGAAAGAAAAATTAGGCTACGTTCCGCACATGTGCAGTAAAAAATTATTTACTACAAATGATTATATTCCCTGTAATATTAAATTTTTTCAATTCAAATTTTAATACTATACTTCTTTTACATATTGCCAAGTATTCTGAAAGTTTCGTACAACTTTGTTGTAAACTCTGCATGTTATAACAAAAAACATGTGGAGAAATTTTGGATTTTTTAAGAAAACCTTTATATCTTCCCAAATATTTGTGTTGTGTTTATGAAAATGCATGTAAATTTTATGCACATTAAACCATAACCATTGATAAAAGTTACATCTTGTTATCAACCTTCTGTGAATCAGGATGAGTCAAACTCCATTTTCGCCTTCATTCCTTTCTTCACCAGAAAGGGATAAAGGCGAAAATGGAGGTGGTAGCCCTCCTAATTGCCCTGTGACCGAATGTTCACTGTAAAATATGTGTTATGACGATAGTATGTCCCACGATTCTCCGCAACTGATTGCGAGCCATAGTATTCATATCAACTCCAATTTTTTCGCATCTCAAGAAATGTGCCTAACTTTTGGAAGTGAGTGTAAAAGCATATCGCATTTCAATTGAATATGCTTTACATTTAAAATTATATATACCATCTATAAACTTATTCTCTTTAACTACTATTTCATTTACTTTTAAATATTTATCTTAGTTTCATACAAGGATTGCTTCGAAATATATATATAATAATATTTCTAAATATATATATGTAAATATATAATCTATACCATATTTTCGGAAAGAGGTAGAATTTTTTATTCGATTTTGTAAAGCAATTGTTTGAATGAGAGAGTATAAACCAATGAAAACCCACTTTTATTTTTTTATAAAATAGTCTTCGTTTTTGTTACCACTTATGTGTTTTACTAATTTTATTGAAATTTCAATTGCAGCGATAAATAAATCAGATAAATTAAAGATTTTGGTTTTCGAAATTTGATGCTTGTTAGTTTATTCATAATATAATTTAACTGCCATTTTTTAAATGTCTACAATCTGATTTGTAATTTTAGCTTACTCATGAAATTTAAATCTGTTATACAGTTGTGTAAAATACAGTAATCAGCTTAAAACCAAAAATAAATGAACTTTTAATTTCTTATTTTATTTAACATTCATAATAGTCAATGCAAATTTAGATAAAATTTTGATCTTATCTCTTTGCAAATATATATTTCTTTAATACATTTTTTCTATAAAAAATGCAACCATCTTTCCAACTCAATTCTGCGAAGTGCTGATTTGTATTTCACTACTATTGAAGAGAAAAGCTAACAATTATATCTGAAAGTATCTCTTCAACTATTTCAATATCTGGAAAAAATGCTCTTGCATATTTAACCTGAAATGCATATTTACTGTGCGATAGTTACGTAAGAAATAGTAGCTTTTTCAAATAACAGTGGTATTTATCCTTACATTTATTATATAAATAAAACTTGAAAAGATCCACAATTATGCTCTAATATTTAAAAATCTTTTTGTCACTATAAATACATAAATAATATACCAAGTCACGCAATAAATAAAAATCTAATCGAGTCTTTGAGCCACTCATTACTATTCGCTAAAATTTGAGACGAAATGAAAGTCATTTTGCATTGGTAAATCTTTCGAGGGAATAGGGTTACAGTAGATTTTCTTCCCTGCATAATCTCCCTTTTGATTAATCAGTCACTGTCTGCCAAGCTAGCATGGGACATCAATAAATGCGTATTTCGTATGTAAATTACAATTTACATTTGCCCTGATAAAGCATTCGACTTTGGTGAAATGTCAAACAGTGGTGTAATTAATATCGATTTGCCTGATTTTTAGTACCTCCGAAATTTATCCTACGCATTTCTTCTCAGTTATTGTTTTCCCCTTCGTTTACATTTTAGAAAATAAAATAAACTTTTGAAAGTATTTTGATAAATGGAGGGAAAGATATGATTTTTGAGCAAGTATTTATATGAAGTATCTCTAATGAAAGTCTGTTTTAAAATGAACAATGTGGTAGTGATCAATGCGAAGATGCCACCCTAGTTTTTGACATAATTCATGTACGATGGTCAGACAATCAATTATAGGAAGACGCAATATCAAAAACGATAGTTTGATCATGCGCTCATATTGCAAACCGATCAAAATTACCTTCTTTTCAAAATTAGTATATCCCCATTTGAAATTTATGTCATATTCATAAAAACTGAATGTGTTGCATTTCACTGACTACTGTTCTATATAAGTGTCTAATAATTTTTGTTCATTTAACATAACTAGTAACCTAATTTTTCTTCTCTTGCAGAAGTCAAAAGAAAATATTGATTTTCATATATGCATACGATAAATTATTATTTAACTAAAAATAAAAATTTAATGCTGCGGTTCAGTTCTTTTCACATGCTCTGTTCTAGATTATTTATATTGAAAAGTACATTCATCATGTAAATCCATGAGAGAGGAAAACATATCTAAAATTACTGTGAGAAGAAGGATTTCTTTCTGGGTATGAATTGAATCTTGATTTAAATATAAAATAAGTAGAAAGTAAAATGCAATTGATTTATGTATGCAGAGAGTTATTCTTATGTTTTATATATATATCGAATTTAAATCTGATAGGATAAATATTCGATAAACATCAATTTGTATTCTTTCAATATGTTTCACCCTATTAAAGTGCCTGAATGTCTGTTTCGGTTATTTATACAGAAGGCAGAAATTTCCATTCATGACAATCAAAAATTAAAGTACAGCTAAATAATGTGAATTGAAATGCTCCAAGCTGAAAAATTTGTTCCAAAAAACTGAGATGACTTCGACATTTTCACGAAAAGGTGATTTTTTCTGTCTCTTAAAGATAAAAATTAGAAAGTGAAACAAATGACCTAAAGTTTTTGTTCATATGTAGAATTCAAGTTTTAAGAAAGATATTCAATACGTTTCAACTAAAATAGTTTTACTATTTAACTATCATTATTCAATGAATATAAGACAAAAGTCCCTTCCGTAGACGTCCCTACATTTAAAATTCAAAATAATATTTACTGAAACTCAAGCAATTTTAAAAAAGTGTTTATTTTCAGTATTAACTAGTTCAAAGTCTCTAGTTAATGTCTAACTAATTATTTTTATATTATTTTTAGATAGCAATTAATTTTTACACTGTGTCCTCAGTCAAATACGTCTCCCTCCATCGACAAAGAAAATAACATTAAAAAATATTTGTTTCCAATTTGTTCTTTAATGAAAAATTTTCGTTCTATTGCGAATTTATTGAAAATATTCTAATTTATTAGTTCTATTTAAATTTTGGAAAGTACTCAACGTCCTCTCCGTCAACATCATAAATAAGTTAAGAAAAATCTAATTTATAATTAAAATACAAAATTTTGATAGGTTTAGTATTGAATTTGTTAAAAAAAAGTGTACCACTTTAGCCACGGAGAATCGGAAGCACTTAAAAATTCGAAACTAAGTTTTTGTCTCCTCCGTGGACACAGCATATCCACAGAGAGGATGGCATTGCCATTGAAAGAGACAAAATATCAAAAATCAGGATACGGCTCCATAAATTAAAATAATATCAATTAAATGTTCTTTGATAGTATTTTTTTATAAAATTTAGTGATTTTTTGTATTTTTTAAAATTAAAACTGAAATTTTATTCTCGAATAGAATTAAGGTATACAATTCATATAGAATATTTATAATATTAAAGCTTCAATAATGTAAAAAGACATTTTAATAGATAAATTTATTTTTAGAAAAAAATGGGAATATCAGGAAATTAAAAAGACAATGCAGTCAGATGCTAAAATTCAGAAGAGAGTAGAGTAGAAAAAACTTAATACGAGACACTAGATGGTTTATTAATAAATAAATATATGATATTCCTTAATTTAGTATATAATTTATTACTTTCCCGCAAAATGTTGACTTTCATTTAATTGAAATTGTTTGTAAATATTATTTAACTAATACACAGTCATTGCCATTATTTTAAAAGTGCTATTTACTTTAAAATGTTAAGTTTTTTGCACTGGTTTTTAATAACTAATTTTATTGTTGAATTATAAGAAATAAACCTGTAACAAATCTGCCTAATAAGTAGTCAATTATGCTTTCATTTAAAATGTTAAAATTACGTTTTCTATCATGTGTCCTCCGTAGACAGGCAAAAAATTTTAAAACTAAAAAAAGTGAAAAATAAAATAGAAAGCTTGACCACTAATATAAGGTTATTTATTAAGCTTTAATCGTACCATCCATACAATTTTTAATTTTTTGACATGCTTCTGTAGAATAATTTTTTTAGTTATTTGTAACCTTTTCATGGGAGTGACCCCTATACGTTTCCAAATGCTTCATTATTTACTTTTTCAGCTGCATTCTTCTGTAACACACGTTCAAAGCTATTCAGTAAATAATTTAAAATTATTCTATAAGACATTTAAGCAGGCACCTCGGTATACTTGCCATTTATTACATTTCTTAGAAGTTATCGATTTGTTTGTTTTCCATTAAACAGCGCCACGCTCAAGGGACGTTTTTTCATTAGTTCCAGGTCCAGCGAAGGTCGAAGATACCCTCGTTATGAATTCTCTGCTCTGAAGCTTGATATCAAAACGGTGCATTTGCATCGTTTTTGTCTTACCTGTACATCAGAAGGATATAATCTCATTCTGAAATATTTTTAGAAAAAAAATAAGTTGGATATACCTGAAACTGTACTTCATTTGCCATTTGCAACTAAAGAAAGGAAATAATGTGAGGTTAACAGAAAGAGATATAAAAATACATTTCAAAAACATCTTTCGCTTCAGTGTTTTTTAATTTAACTGTTGTTTTCGCAATGGAACCACACATTGAGCATTATTTTCACTGTGCATGTGCGGAAAGAAGTGCAATTTTTCTTTCATAACTTAAGAGCCAGATATGTAGGTCATGTTATATAAAAATTCCTGTTCAATACCTATATCATTCAGAAAGATACCGGAATTGCAAGAGCTTTTTTAAGTTGCTTTTGATCTTGAAGAGAAACAAGTGACGAGGGTTCTTGCACAGAATGATATTTTTTTAAAATTGAATCTTCGAAAGTAATATTGAATTTTATGAAGATTCAATATCTTGAATACTCACGTTTACTATTAATTTAAATTGCATTTCGAAGATAACTTATTCGGAGGAAAAATAACCCTTTACCGTTCATTGTGAAACCACAAATTTCTTGAAAATAAATAATGGCATTTTTTCCCCTTTTACGTAATTATGATCAGCTACAAGTCTAATACTCATTTTTGAAATAAATTTGGTATTTTTCAAAACGAAAGATGTGGTGAACTGTAAAGCTTTCAACCAGGCGTGAAAAATGTCGCCTATAACACAGAAGGGGATTTTTCTTTATTCGAAACTGCATTTTTAAAATTATGAAGGGTTCTTATCTTTAGATGTCAACAATTTATTAAGTACAGTGCAAATATATCTTGAGAAAAAAAAACACAAATCTGTTTTGACATTTCCGCAATATCTATCTTTACATAGAGAAACGCAATTTTTTATTTCTACGATATCAAGAGGAATGATCGTCTTAGAAAATCAGTTTTACAATTTAGAAATAATTTCCAGTCGATTTAAACCTGCTATTTTATTAATTAATTTATATTAAAGTATAATTGCTTTAAGGGATAATTTTAATATCTTTCTGAAGTTATTTATGATTTTTAAACTATTTCTAAGACTTATTTTATTATCGCTTTGAGTGCAAAAGTATTAAACAGGATTCACTCATTTTGATCTACATTAGGAATGCATTAGGTATTCGATGTCAGATGATGACGTTCATCAAGCATCCTAGAGAATTATACATATTCGATCGATAAATTTAATCTGTCCGTAGTTTGCATTTGTGCAAGCCACATAAATTGACATTCAATGATGCTATTGCCTAATAGGTTTATTCAAAGTAATGCTGCTATCTGTCTTAATTCAGAATTAATTTTTAATGAACGTTTTATCACACATAATTTAAAATTAATCTTTTTTATATAGGTAAACAAAACAATAAACACTAAAAAATTAAGAAGAATTTTTCAGCGAATATCCATATAAATAATCTTATACTTCTATAAATACCTCTCCATTATAAGCTATCCCCGTTGGAATTATATTTTGTTGATATAAAAACGTTTTCTACAACTTCGTATAAATGTACAACCGATTCATATGGAAATAAATTTATTTCAACTTAATTTTGACAATAATACGTATAATTTGAGAGCTGTATTAAAAATTTAAACATTTTTACATTAGGTTGAATACAACCCATGCATAGACCAGCTACTAAAAAGAAGATGTTTCATAGTTTCATACAGGTAGATTTTTCATGCCATAGCTTTTGAAAGTCTAATTAAATTTTATTTAATTCAAGTATCTTATTAGATTTTATACAGCAGATAGTCCAAAGCATTGTTAACCACCATCTCTAACATATGAACTCTAAATTCGGTGAATAATATTAACTTCCGTTCTGTCAAATCTCGAAAACTAGCTTATATTATCTTTCATATAAATACATATTATTAAAAATGCATTTATTAAAAAATCATTTATGAAAATTTCTAACCTTAAAGCGAGGTTCATCGAATTATTTTTTAATTGTACCTCAATATTTTCATGAAATATTTATCCTATAATTGATACAATATAAAAATCTGTCGAGAAATGCAAAATATTTTATAATAAAAGTGAAGCCTACATTTTAAGGGCTTATAGAAACCCTTAATATTTTCTTTTGATTCCCTATTTTTTTCTCAAAAATTTTTGACTAATTTTTAAGCAACAGTTGACAAAATATTTTTGTAGTTCGACGGAAACCTATCTCTCTTAATTCCTACTTTTATCATTATGTAATAAAAAACATACGATAGAATGCTGAAAAGGAAATAAATTCAAGCGGAATAATTTGATAAATAAGTAAGAAAGTATTTATTTTTTAATTGTAGATCACACACTTTTATTGACGAAACTTTCCGTGATGAATAAAATACATTAAATAAAACAAATAATTTCCAAAATTCTACGGAAATGACTTGATGTGACCTCTGTTTAATATTATTTCTTTTACCCTAAGAATAACAGCATTTATCTATACAGATTTAGCACAGATAATCATTTACACTAGGAAACAATAAATTGGATGAATTCTTTTTACTCGGTAGTTGACATTAAAGTCTTTCAATACAGTATCTGGGCAACAGATAATTTTTACTGGTTATCTGAAGGGACCGCAAGAAGCAAGAATTGTTGTTCAGGAAAGAAGACAATATAAGAAGTTCATCATAAAAATGATGATGAGCTTCTTGCGTGTGTGACTCATGACACTCAAAACCTTTTTCCGTCCAACGCGCGACTATTTATTTCGTAATCCAAATAAATGGTATCTGGGTTAATCTTAAAAATAACCAAAAGGACTGTTATGGAAACAACACGGAATGAAATTATGGTTTGCTCTTCTACATGAGGCAGTGTTTCATATGCTTTTTAATCATATATTTTTTCCGCTTGTAATTTTGAAAATATTAATATGCGAGATACTTTTATTCGAAACAATCTGTTCTGTTTGAGGGATCAGGAAATAATTGTTATTACTAATAAACCCTTATAATCGCATTAATAGGGCTTCTTATAACATTGTTTCTAATTAGTATATAAAACCCAATTAGCATAACGGTTTAAAAACCAGGATGTTTCATGAAATTTGTTAGCAATATTTATTTATGTTCATATTAATTAGACTCAACGATATTGTTTACGATTCGTCCATCTTCATAATTAAATGTTCTTTCTGTTTCTATCTCTAAATTATTCTCGGAAAAACTTTCGTAGTCGTGTGCTTTGCTCGTTGTATAGTTCTTTCATTTTTCCTAGAATAGAACCTTAATGAAAATGTGAATAAAACCGTGAAAATAGTTGTAATGATCAGAAAATGTTTGCATGTACTTCGAAATAACATCTTGCTCAAATCTCATCAAACGGAGAATTATTGAGACTGTTAACGAGAATCTTATTTCTCTCGATTTTTGCAAACAGAAAATTAAATTTAAATTTTGTTTATATAAATTGCATAAATAATATGAAAGTGAAAGTTTAATATTGAAAAAAATGAAAAAGTGCATGCGAAAAATTTATTCCATATGTTCATTTCTTTATTTTTTTCTTCTAACTTTCGCCATTTCATTTTAAAAATGACATGCTAACTTTTTATAAAAGAAAATTAAATTTTGGAAATTTGTGATCTCCAGTGTTCTTCTAATGACTTAATTGTTAACAATTACGAACTTAATTTTAAATAATGAAAGCTTATTTTCATTAGTTACAGCCAAAACATTATATTCAACTTTCTTTTAGACATGTTCAAAGCTGTCATGTAGGTTAAAAATCGTATTTTTAATTAGTATTTCTTCAATCAGCTTGCAATTCGGTATATAAAATATGAATGCAAATCTTAAAATTTCGAATAACCGTTATTTTCAATTAACTTCATGATATTAACACAAAACGATTTAATAAATTATAGAGTTATGAATACTTTTGAAGACACGCATATTTATTTTAACTAAAAGTTTTAGAGTTATAGAACTTTCTAGGACGAACTGAAGAAAAAATTAATCAAATAATTAAATATTAATGAAGTGTAAAGTATTCATTATAAATACAAAAATATTTTATTTCAAAACTTTCATGTGGAACAAAACTTACTTAATTACGTTGTCGTCTAAATTTGAAGTAAGCATGCAGAATATCCTATTAACCCTCTGAGCGGTTAGCTATTTTGAGGTACTACAGTTAAACATCAAAAATTTGCTTTTAAAATGAATAATTGGATCTTAATTGTGTTTAATAAAGTGTCTGATATCTTAAGAGTATTTCAGCCGTGGTAGTTTAAGAAGTTATACACATGAACATGATTATCTGCTTTTGAGCGCAATATGAGAAACGGAAAAATACGTGTGAAACGCTTAGAAGGTTAATAATTCATGCTAGGTTACACATCTGAAACTGTGGTTGATGAATCTTATTAAAATGGATTCTGTAATGCACACAAATGATTCTTGATTCACCCACAATAACAAAAAAACCAATTCATCTAACACCATATCATTTAAATTTCCTGAGAAATACAGTTACTGAATTTTAACCCTTGCGTAAAATAATTTCTTTTGTATCAGAAGCAATTAAATTTTCTTAGATAAAATAAATATTGATATCAACCTTAATTATATCATATTGGATTTTAGATGTGTAAGATTCTTTTCATTCATTTTAATAATAATTATAAATAGTATTTTTTCGTATTTAAATATACTTTTCAGGCTATGTCAAAATTATTCGGGTATTGAAAGTGTAAGGAATTTTTCTTTTAACTGAAAAGACTCACCCGAAAGCAAAAAAGTTTTAGAAGCTCTTATGCATGAAAGAAAACTCAACATATGCTGTGGTAAAACCACGAAAGAATCTCCAGTCTGAAGACGTGTTGTCTGTCTTGATCTGTCACGTATTTCTCGGCTCAATAGCTGTGTGAATAAACTGGGCAAGAAGAAAGAAAGAAATTTGGAAGGAAAATAAGATAACGCATAAAGGATGTGATATATAGGAAGAAAGCAAAATATCTTCCACCATATGCATCCGCAGAATCACAGTGGCGATACTAAATAAGAGGTTCTGACTGGACTGCGATCTTTTATGATTAGGATCAGAAAGTACGACTCTGCTGACGAGATGCGACTTGGTTAGAGATATTCCTGAAACTTTATTACTCAATTTTCTTTTTCTGAAATAATGAGTTGCAGTTGTCTTTTTACTTTCTGCTTTCCTTTTTTAACCCTCAGGATTTTGAGTTTGATTACATTTCTTGTTAGACGAATGAAATTTTCTTACAAGACAGTGATTTTCCAAGGAATACTCTTAACGACTTTCTTACGCTAATGAAAAAATTTACAAATTGCTCTTGGAGAGTTTATAAGAATTCTTCTTCAAAATAGAGTTTTATTTAGTTTGAAATAAACATTCATTACTGAGTGTCTCTGCATATCGTAATTCATATTTAGTTCACTGATAAAAATGTTCTAAAGTTTCCGAATGAACGTACTTTAGATGCTTTCGATCTTCCTGAACAGAAACTTTTAACCAATATAAATTAGTAACTTTAAGAAGATTGAAATTTTTTGATTTTGGTTTATTAATATTTTCACTATATTAATAACTAGATCTATGATGAGGACATATTTTTTATATAAAATGCATTATTTTGGAAAATATGTAATTATATTGAAAATCAAAATTTCATCGCATTAATCCATAGAGAAAACTACTGGTGTATGAATCGTCAAATTTTTTAAAAATATTTAATTTTATTTTTGAATTACTATTTATAATCCTTCTGTCCGAAAATAAGATGTAAATTTTGGAAAATAATTAAAAATTGAAGAATTAAATTAATCGAATATTGAATCTGGCGACAGTTCAATAACATGTGACAGTATACATTTGTGTTCGATTAAGTTAGAAGTTTTGAATATGAAAACTTTTTTAATTCGTATAAAATTATATAACACGAGCTATAATTACGAAACGAGCGATTTTTATTAAAAGAATGTTATTTTACAAAAACATATTAACAAATCAAAGAAATTGACTGAAATTCCTATATGATTCCTTACATTAATAACGTAAAACTTCGTCTTGAGGAATGGTAGCCAGCAATTTCTGTGTGTTCTGAAGAAGCCTTAGATAAGGGCATATCCCTCTTCAAATGAATATGCTTCATGTATACAATCCATAAACTTAATTTACTTTTAAATATTTATCATAGTTTCATACAAAAATTGCTTCGAAATATATACCATATTTTCGGAAAGAGGGAGTATTTTATATCCGATTTTGTAAAGCAATTGTTGAATAAGAAAGTAAAAACCAATGAAAAACCACTTTTATCTTAAAAAAAATAGACTTCGTTTTTGTAACCAATCATGTTTATTACTAGCTTTACAGAAATTTCAATTGCAGCGATAAATAAATCAAATAAATTAAAGATTTTGCTTATGGAAGTTTGATGCTTGTTAGTTTATTCATAACATGATTTAACTGCGATTTTTTAAAATGTCTGCAATCTGATTTGAAACTTCAGCTTAGTAAACAAAAGCTTAAATTTATTATGTAGTTGCGTAATTTACGATAATCAGCTTAAAATCAAAAATGTATGAATTCTAAAATTCATTTTAATTTTATACTTTATTTATCTTTCATAATAGGCGTTGCAAATATAGATAAAAATTTCAACTTCTCGCTTTGCAAATATTTATTTCTTCATTATATTTTTTTAGAAAAAATGTAACAATCTTTCCAACGCAATTCCGCGAAATGATGATTTGTTTTTCAGTACTATTGAGAAGAAAAGCTAACAGCTTATATCTGAAAGTATCTCTTCAACTATTTCAATATCTGGAAAAAAAGAAACATCCATTTTATATAAAATAAATAAATAAATTACGGCCCATGCCTGTCGTGCATACTTAACCTGAATTACATATTTACTGTGAGATAGTTACGTAATAAATGATATCTGTTTCAAATAACGGTGGTATTCATCCTTACATTTATTACATAAATAAAACTTGAAAATTTCCACAACTATGTTCTGATATTTAAAAAGCTTTTTACACACTATTAATGTATAAAAATATCTCAAATCACGCAATAAAAATAAAACTTATCGTATCTTTGAACCACTCCTTACTATTCGCTAAAAGTTAATTTCAAATGGAAGTCATTTTACATAAGTAAATCTTTCGAGGTAAGAAGGTCACAATAGATTTTCTTCCCTGCCTAATCTCCCTTTTGATTAATCAGTCACTGTCTGAGAAGCAAGCATGCGACAGCAATAAATGCGTATTTCGTATGTAAATTACACTTAACATTTGTCCTAATAAAGCATTCGACTTTGGTGAAATGTCAAACAGTGGTGTAATTGATATCGATTTGCCTGATTTTCAGTACCTCCGAAATTTATCCTACGCATTTCTTCTTAATTATTGTTTTTCCCTTCTTTTACATGGTAGAAAATAAAATATACTTTTGAAAGTATTTTGATAAATGGAGGGAAAGATATGAATTTTGAAACACTAATTATATGAAATATCTTTCAAGAAAGTCTGTTTTAAATTGAGCAAATGTGGTAGCGGCATATGCGAAGGTTCCACCCTAGTTTTTGTCGTAAATCTAGATTAAAAAAATGCTAATCTTCAATTTCCTAGATACTACGTTTCTCAAATGTCAATTTCTAAGCATTTATTTGTGAAACGTTCATAAATATAAATCATTTTCAAAGTAATAATTACACATTAAAATAAACACTCAATTTTGTCTTTTATAGAAAAAAAATGTTTTAAGACAAAAGAACGTGAGTTATAGAGGCTACTTCTAACAAGAAAATAGACGCCTTTTCTTTTTTAACTTCTCCTGGAAAATTCTTCCACGGAGAAAGAATTCGACAGATGAGATTAATTTTCAAACAAAGAAAACTACTTGGAATCTTTAGAGATTTTGGGAATTTATGGTTCTTTCCTTACATGAGAAGATACCTTCGATGCCCACTATGTTAAATCGACCCTTTCGAAGGAACTTTTTCGACAAAATGGTTTCATTCAACAGTTTTCCGAGGGAATTTTTGGAATATAAAAATTATGTGGTGCTATATTGTGATTTTTATATTGTTCATATGCCCTTTACACAATTTCTTTAACCGGAAATAAAAGTGTCCAATGAAAACGTATTGGCCTATATCTTGTCATATTTTAAACTCTAGGTTGACACTTCCAGCTAAAGGATTACTTATTAGCAAAAACTGATAATGTAATCATAACTTCCTATTGCAGACCGATCAAAATAACCTTCTTTTCAGCAGTATTATTTTCCCAATTTAAATTTATAATGCGATTTTCATAAAAATAATGTATGCAGCCTGTTTTCATTAGCCACTTTTGTACAAATAGTAAGAGTGTTAGAAGGAGTGTTATTTTTGGTCTTCTCTCCAAGCGTAATCTGAAATTATTCAAACAAAAATATCATAATATTATTCATAGATGAACGTAAGCAAAAGGTCATATAGGCAAATAGATTTATTCCTTTTCCGTTTGAATTTTTTTGTGATACATACTGTCATAGTGTAAGATAAATCAGAGGCAGAAACTAGAGTTGATATTGGAAAATTGAT
>BGPR01002045.1:152716-163962 GCA_013235015.1 Araneus ventricosus
CTGACTCAATATATACAATTGCACAAAACGTTTCACTTTAAATGCTTTTCTTTCTCGAAGCTCAACTCCCGTTTCTCTCCGTTATAAATGTTTTAAGTATTAAAATCCTCCAGATATGAAATTTTTGGTAATTCGTTTCATATTAATCGGAGATATACATAGAAAAATATTTAAGGTTTTGACTCAATATATACAATTGCACGAAACGTTTCACTTTAAATGCTTTTCTTTCTCGAAGATTACATTTCAGCCATTTATACCAAGTGAACTGTATGCCTTTTTGGAAGCATTACTGTAAGATTGCACTCAGCTTTCGTCGGGAAATAGACAATGCTACATTCAGCTCCTATCCACCTTATATGAGTTAGAGGGAAATTAAACATTTTGGGGATTTGATAAACCTTAATTTTGACATCTGCCAATATGCTTTTCAGATTTGCTTGTTTTAAAACACGACAGATTGTTTGAAAAAAATCTGCGAAAGATATGAAAACATTGAAAATATTCTGAAAAGCGTTGAAGAGAAAAATGGAATTATGATTCCCTTGTTAATAAAACCATTAAAAGAAATGCTGCTACTTATTACATTCCCTATGTTCAAAATAATATAAAATACACGCAAAATATTTTACTTGGAAATTAATTTTGGAAAAAATGTATAATGGTTGTATAATGAATGAATATAGCATTTTATCAAGAAAAAAAATCAAACATTTTCAGTTTTGTCTGAAAATTAATTTAAAAATCGGTTCCAAATTTAATGCGCTATTCTAGTAATAATTTAAAATAACGCATAAAACATATTTATTTTTTTAGATCTTTTGGAAATTTATTTTCATTGGATGTTGATATTTGAGAAAAATTGAGTTTACGTAAATCTACATATTTTGACGAATCCTTGTATGAAATTAAATTATAAACACTGAATACTGTCTTTCTGACAGAAACTATAGAAATAGAAACGATAGAAGCTAAAAAAATCTAAAACCTTTTGTTGCATAATATATCGGCGCTATCATTTATGACTATGCATTGTAAGAGATATCCTCATTTAATAATATTTCCAAACATTCAAAATGTCACATGTTTCATTCAATCGTTTGAAGTTAACCCTTTCAAAGACTGTGGGAAGTATTCTTCCGACCTAATTAACCAATTTTTAAGCACACAAGGTAGGCTATTTTAAAGTTCTCAACAAATTTTTCGATGAAAGGAAATCCTAGACGTTCCAATTTCTTATCTCAAACCGTAACAATGTGTCTTGACTTTTAATTTAATGTGTCTTGAATTTTAATTAATTATTAATTAATAAAACTAATTAAGAAAAAATAATGTCACCCAATGAGCTAAAAATTAACCTCAACCCCAAAGTTATTTTATTATATCATTACTAGAAAAAATGACCCTTGAGAGGTGTAAGTTCACTACAAGTCTAATAGATTAAATCAGACAATCTTTCTAACTTTTGCTCATGTAAAGAAGTTATCTTCGTCCCTAAAGCTATTGATCACTTTCTACTTTAGGAACATAAATCCTCCGCACAATTTAGAAAATTTTTTTTGAAGATTCTTTGCTCTCAAGTTTAATGATCGTGGTTTCCTGGTTGATTAATGAAAATAAGTTCAGAAAAAGTTCTGGCAGCTGGGATAAACGATATAAAACTATAGAATAATTAAGTAATTAATTTAATCAATGAAAAATTATCCTCCTTGACAAAAAGAATTATACTTTGACCCATTTTATAAAATTTCGAAAAACAGTGTGAATAGCATATGTAATACCTAAAAGTTTCAAAAGGGGCCTATTTTTAAAATATGAATTAAAAAGTGAATTAATCTGTAATTGATTGTTTTTTTCAGGTTTATTAGCAACTTCTATCTTTAAAAAAAAAGATGAGCAGAATACTCTTACTATATTTCAATAAAATCGAAAACGTTATCTCCACCTCCCCAAAAAAGTAATTGGACTCAAACTCAAAAATCTTCCTGTTCTTGATGTGGTTTCGATTATTCAATATGAAGGTTCAAAGGCTACGTTTTATCAATACTGAATTACATTGCAGCGATGTTATTTAGTTATTTATTTTATAAAGGTAGAAGAAATTTGGTTAAAAGGAAATTTATTGGTGCATATTTTTTTTCTTTTTGTTGGTTATTTAGAAAGGAGTTTAACCCTTTGAACGGCAAAAATATTTCAGCTGAATGCTTTGAAAACGGCCTCTCTGTAGCTAAATGGCGAACGCAAATGTTTCGGAGCCGGTTTTCGGGTAATAAACAGAGAGCAACTTTCTACGCCGGAGCCGGTTTAAGAGAAATAATCGGAGAACGACTTTCTGCGACGGAGCCGGTTTTAGAACAGTCATCAGACAGCGACTTTCTACGTTCCAGCCGGTTGATGGGTTAAAGTGCTTCCGAAAGCTACTCTGAAAAATTTAATTAGCATCACATTAAGCTATCTTTAGGCTCGTGTTAAGTGTCATAGCTCATTGTTTTTATGATTTATGTGAATCAAAATGTATTAAGATGGATTTTTTTATTTGCCTTATTTTAAGTGCCATTCACTTCAGAAATTATACACAGGGTATCCCAAAAAAGTGGAACAAGCATTTATTTCCTTAAATATTTATCCTAGACATATACTTCCAGTTACAATGTTTCATCAATTTATTTAGGAATTTGAGTGAAAACACTTTGAATTCTGTGGAAGTTGAAAATAAAATGTTAAGAAAATTAAATTTCTATAATTTACCCATAGAGCAAAAGTGTCAATGAGTAAAATGTTCCTCTTACACTCATCTATGCATAAACTAAGTTTCACGATTCAAACTACAAAACTTTCAGATATATATTAATTTTTAAATTTAATGGGGCTCTTCACAAATTTATATCGAGATGTTTATTGGAGAAATCCAAATTTTTTCAACATAGAAGAAAGAAAATGAAAGAAAAAGTAAGAAATAAACAGGATGGGGCTGCACACCAAATAGTTTTGGAAAGCACCAATATTTGCATATTGCGTACAATTAAGTGACATAATGGGCGAAGACGAATAGCTATCCTATCTGTCCTTGGACGACAATTCTGTGTTATTTGTTTGTTTGTCACAAAATACATCTCATAAATCGTCACTTTGATTCATATAAGGGAAAGGAGGGTTAGAGTACTCACCTAGTGGAATTTTCAATATAAAAATGAGAATTGAAAAGTTAAAGCCTTGTAAATACACTGAATCATAGTTTATTAACTTAGAAAGAAGGGTACAAAAAATGAAAATTTTAGCTTTAAAAATATATATATTGCGAAACGCAAGGGAAAAAATGCCAAATGCGTACTCTTACCCGACGTGGCGGGTAAGAGTACGCAGGACGTGAGGCCAAGAGTACGCACTAGGGCGGGCCGAAAAAGTCGAAGTTTCTTAGATCTTTTTGCGGTAGTGCGGAAAAGTTGCGAACTCTTATTATTAAAAAGTGTGTAAAATCTTATAACTCTGAATTGATATCTTTTGTCGCCTCAATGGGCAGAAAGTTGTGAAAATTGGATTAAAAATGGTTAAAATGGTAAAATTAAAAAATTTCAGATTTCGTTGATAGGTTTGCAGTAGTGCTTAAAAGTTACTATTTATTAACAACAACTACTTTACAAAATTTCAGAATTATAAGTTAATATCTTCTGCCGGCTCAACGGCGCTGAATATTAGAAATTAAAAGCCATTTTTATATAAATACACATTTTACTTATATCATATAATGCGAATAGAAACATGATTAAACCTTTGAAACATACAAAATTACAAACGCACTATTTTTCGTAAAAAAAACCTAAAAAAATAGCCTTAATTCAAATATTGTTATTTCCGAAATTAAGAAATCATAATTTTTAATATTTAGAAATAGTGAAAATCATAAAATTTAAACCCATAATGCATAAAATATTGTTTCTAATCTCATTTTTTATTATAATAATAATAATAATAGTGATAAAATTAAATTCAAGTTTTTGTTGGAATGGCTGTTTCAAATTACAGAGCGGATAAAAGTAGGTATAACTGGTCTGTGCTTACTCTTAGCCGCCGATGTATTGCTTCTCTAAATCGTCCATAGATGACCGTAGCATTACTAAGTTAAATTCTAATGTGGCCTCGTTGTTCGGAAGGGAACAAACCTCATAATGATATTTACTTACGCGGTCTCTTGAGAAAGCTGGAAACACATATGTTGATATGATCACACTCGCTTCTGTTTGCAATGTTGCCAACAGAGGAAGAATCCATGCGTACTCTTATCCGACTGCGTACTCTTACCCCCACTTCCCTTATTTAAAATTTAAAGTCTAACTGAAATTCAGAACGAATAAAAATAAAAAATTATATTCTTATATTCGAAGCATTAACGGTCACAGCGGCCTAGTGGTAGGGTCCTGGTCCCGGAGCCAGAGAATTCCAGGTTTGAAGTGCGATTCCACCGAAGATCCATCGTGTATGACACCTGTTGCGCGTTAAATTATACGTGTTGGTCAGCCGTGGGTGTGGCGCGGAAGCTTGAAGAGGGTGTGACAACTCAGTTTTCGTCATCATCAACTGACCGTGGCTCAGAATTATGAAACAGTCCGTGTTGCTTCAAAACGGGACGTTTATATAACTAAACATAAATGGAAGCATTAAAGTTAAATTTTGGTCATTATAGCCATTTATATAAGAAAAGGTACAACCTAAAAATTTTCTACAGAACAATTAATATTAGAGAAATTCCAGTTATTAAAGGTTTTTATCATATATATGGATGTTAGACCCATTTATTTCATCATTAGAACTTATACAAATGAAAATATCAGTTTTATGCCATTTCCAATATAAATTCATATGTAAAACAGTCCCTTTAATTCATAATTTCGAAAATTCTATCGTTTTAAAATAAATATCAACTGAAATAATGGAAATAAAATAATTAAATTTTTGTCCTCAAGATGCTTCATGAAGCGCGAATTCCTTTTCGCTTATAAGTGTTTATAAACATCCAAATTTTAAATAACTTAAATAAAGAAACTATCTATAGTACCATTACGCAAACATAATGATTTTCCAAAAATATCTTAAAATAACATGTTTCTAAAATATAATATATAACTTTTATATATTTGAAAACCAATTCCCCAGTATCGCTTTAAAATGTCTATATGTAAATTTGAGTTTAGTTTGATCTGTTTGCTGCTATTCTGTAATTCACAAGATGCATTATATATACCATTTAAATATGCTATCAATATTCATTTGTTCTGATAAATGAATTCAAATGTATGAAATATTTTTATGGTTGTAAAAATTTTATGTTACTTCAAACATGTGAAACTTTAAATTTTCTAGCACTTAATTAAGGTAAAATAATTTACAAATGAAATATAAGCATTTGTTTCTATATTTATGTGAAATATATGGTCGAAAACAAATATCATTATTTAAATACATTCCATTAATTTGTTCCATTAGATGAAATTTAGTGATGCAACATTTAAAAAATAACAAATCTTAATGTAACATAAAATCAAACTCAATGTTTTAAACTGAAAACTAATCATTTAAAATTAATTGGAGCATATTTTATCGGTTTTAATTTACATAATAAAAAATTAGAATTGAAACTGATAAAAACTGATTAAGAAATATTAAATGTATGTACATTATTTATTTTAAACATCCTTGATATATTTTTAATACAAGGAATCATAGGATTGGGCGGCATTTCTAATATTATTAGTAAATATATACTCTTTATCTAAACTGAAGTCCGTCTAAGTCTCGAGTGTGTCTGAGTTTCAAATATCGCCTTTTTATAACGATATGTTTCTCCCACGACTGTCTTGTATACTCCCACATGAAGTTATCACGTAATGTGGTGTGGTAAAAAATGATTGAGTACAAGCAGCCAAACATTCTCGACTGGCGTAATAAATATCTACTAACATCATCCCAAATTAGTTTTTTCAATGACGGTCTGTCACTGCAGTTTATAGAATCTGTAATTTTGATGCGATATAGCTTATGCAGGGTGTCCACACTTATCGTGATCCAATAGTTAATTTCTAAACCGTTAGAGACAGAGATATTGTTCCAATTAGAAAAATGCTTTTAATGAAGAGAAGAATTAAATTAAATGTTTTGTGAGTGAATAAATATATTCCTGAAAAAGTTACGAATTCTAACTTTTTATACGGCCCCCCGGTCCTATCAGTCCTGTTAAGTAAAATATTTTTGACAATCTAATATTTTAAACAAAAAAAGTCCACTCTTCTGCGACAAAAAATGACCGAATTATGGATATTTGAATATCGCTGACTTACACCACTTTATGCCAATTCAATAGACCGTCTTGAAGACGATCCACCAATCAATGCACGGCACTTGCTCGACGAGGCCGCTGATTGGTTAAATATCATGCAATTCGAAGATCCAGAACTCGCTCAGTTTTAGTCGCAGAAGAGTGGGACTTTTTTTCTGTTTAAAATGTTATAATGTCAGGAATATTTGACTAAATATGACTGAAAGGACCGGGGAATCATATAAAAAGTTAGAATTCGTATGTTTTCAGAAATATATTTAGTGACTCACAAAACGTATAAGTTCCCCATCATTTAAAGCATTTTTTCAAGTGTAACTATGTATATGTCTATCTCTAACGGTTTAGAAATTAGCTATTGGACCACTATAAGTGTGGACACCCTGTGTATTGGAGCATAAACCCTATTTAGATCATCTTAAATTGCATTGTCCTATTCTGAAAGTTGTAAAGCTACAACTAATAGTCAGATGGATACCAAAATTTGCATATCCCAATAAACACCTTCAACAATTCTGCCATAACAACAGTAGCCCCAAGCTCGTCCTATAGAGGAAACTTTTCGCTAAGAGAGAAATAAACTCTGTTGGAACGTTAAGCAAGAAATATTAAATATTTAAACCTTGTTTCTTTTATTTCAAAAGTGGTCGTAGGTTAATCAAAATGTAATATTTTAATTTATATGAAAGAGAAAAATTTGATTCGTATAAGCACAAGATACGCAGCAGTACTATCTATTAATAATCCTTGCGATCATATTGTTACAAACATATATAGTGGATTCGCAAGAGCGTGCGTTGATGGTTAAGTTTTTATCATTTACTTTCACAGGCTGAATACTATGTGCAAATTCCTTCATGAGTGATGCGACATACATTACGCAAAAATAGCTCAAAACCTTCTACTGGACTGCTGCACATAGAAGTACCAGATTTTCACATAGCTGACACTTGCGTAAGAAGTACTAACCAAGATAAAGTTTTCAAAATGTTAATTAGATTTTTAATTAAAAATTCATCGAAATGGTGACGATTTTCCTTAGTAAGTTCGGAGCATTTTATCGCAAGAAAATAGTTTTTACACAAATTTAAAAATTTAAAAAATTAGCTTTTCAGTTATTCTCATTTTATTTTCGTAAAATATTTCACTAATTTTAATTCATTTGAAAAATGTTTTAAGTATATTTTACAACAATGTATTTCATTGTTTTAGTTCCTAGCGAGAGTGGAACTCGATACATCGTATCCTTGTGCAAATTTCCGTGCACAAGGGTAGAAGATAAAAGGGATGCAACCTTTTCAAGAAATAACTGTTCAATCGCCAGTCTGGTGAGATTTCAAATCTAAAATCACCCCAAAACGTTATTTATACGATGAAATAACTCCAAATTCTCCACAGATATTCCTTGGCCTGTATCCTCGCTTATTTTTCCTGATTGCATTTTCCCTAAAGGGAAAGGTTTTCTGCGATGGGGACAATTCGTTCTGGTATAATAAATGAGTCCAAAGTATAACTTAAAACTTAGTTTACAGATGTTTTTATTGAAAATCGACCGTTATAAAGCCGTTTGAAATGTAGAACAACAATTTTATAGTAGGAATGTTTTATGTCCGCGAATTCGGAGAGATAAAAAAGTACTTACAGGCATTTTTCGACGACGTTCTTTTTTTCGAAAAAGTGGAATTTTTCAAAAAATAATAAAGACATGAGTCTGAAATTTTTACCAAATACACCCTACTATATAATGCGTACTTACATCAAATATCAAAAATTTCGACTTTATTGTAAAAAAATTAAAAATACTTTTCCAAAATTTAGGTTTTTAAAATTTACTCTTGCCCTAATTAAGCTATCTTGACGCTCGGCAAATCATTTTATAGAACTTTTTTATTATCTATACATTTCTTATTTAAACTTTTCTTCTCAGATTAATAAATAACCTTTTGTTTAAACGCAAAAAACCGATCGTTCGAATTTCCCTCCCCGCTTATACGGTCCGAACTCCGTCTGCAAAATGAAGTGCCATGTTTTGAATGGACGACCCAACAACTTAAAGCAATACAGTTGCTGATATGTATTTTCCCCATATTTGGATACTTTTCATGACAATTCGAGTGGATGTACAGTGTTACATCGTATTTCGTTTCTTATTTGGATGTACTGTGTTTCGTATGTGTCTTAGTATAATGTTTTATACCTGAACGACGTTCATGCAAACATTCCTATGCCAAAGAATTGCGTTGTGTTGCACATTGAAGGGGCCCAGCATAAAGACACTGCTACTGTAAAATTTCTCCCTTTTTAACATCAATTTAGGAAGGACAACGGAGGGATGGACGGGTAAACTTCCTGTGTTTCTTTCATTTCATATCCGCAACATTGCTTAAATAACTGTTAAGATTATAGTCACAGGGACATGGAGTGATGTTGAGTTAAGTTATCTATGTGTAGGGATACATATTGAGCAATATAACGTAGCTATTCAAACATTTGGTGGTAGTTCTCTGAAACAAATGTGATTTTGCATATTTTGTTTTCCTTTCCAGTGCATTTATTTATAAAATAACCTTCTTAAGACGTCTTAAAATAATAAAACACCGTACCAGAGAAAACATTGAATAATATGATATAACTGATTCAAAGGTTATTAGTGACTTTTGTGAAAGAAAAGTGTTGTTTCGCCGACAATCTCTAATCTTTTTCTATACATATAGCTGTCATAGTGGAATTCATGAGATAATTTTTAACTAATTATTTAATGTAGAGTAGCTTAGAATGCATTTTGAATTTCATTTATACGCGTTTCTATATTGCTGCGACGATTATTAGTTGCTGCTGCATATTTATTTGAATAGAGCATCTTGTTTCCTATATTTATTCAAAGTGAATTGTTAGGTGCATGGTGAAATATATCAATAATATGACGCTTTTCGATATAGTTTCATAGTTTAGTGAACGAAAATGGCATATCCATTTAGGAAAAAACATTGAAGGTGATCCGAAACATCGTAGTATACTAAAGTTTTAGGCATAATATGCTACATTAACCTTTATCTAGCTTGATTGAATCAACCGTTGTATTATGTGCGTAACTAATTTATACCATGTAATTTACAGAAAGAGCACCAGTCTGAAAGCATTTCTCGTTTCAAAAATATTTCTCCCCTTTCAATGATTCGGCCAAGAACAGGATGCATATCTATTATTTTCGTGAAAAGATTGCATGAAAAAATTTAGCTTTTCAGATTATTGTAGTATTATCTCTTTAATCCCAAGCGACTTTTTCTTCTAGCCCCTTTAAAACCGGACCTGTTTGGGATGATACGACATGAATTGGACTCTCCCAACCTGGGTGGTCATTTACCCCACCACTGCTATAACCTTCCCTTAAGGCTCACTGAAATGGGTTGTGGTTGGCAAGAATAATTGGACCCCCTACAGCACTTATCTCCTAAGCGATCTCAGAATCTCCCCTTTCCTCAAAAGGAGCTAACCGCCTCAGACCGGCCTTCGTCGCTGTTAAGAGGAAATTTTCGGACCGCCCGGGACCACCTCGCTCGGTGTGAGGGGGTCAAATCTATGATGTTCACATTCACACTGGCAAACCGACGGACACACAAGTATAATTTCAAAAGTGGTGTATTCAACTAAATTAACATCAAAATAAACTGACTTTGAAATGGATCGAAGTCTCTTTAAATAGAATTTTTTTCTTAAAAGGATAACGATACTTTCTCTACATATATTCGTAAAGCGAAAAATAAGAAATTGTTGTTAATCTCTTCAAATTTTTCATATTTCCCAACTTTTGAATGAAAATATTATTAGCACCCAATCAGAATTCGTTTAGCTTAACAAATGAATTGAAGTAAATTAAAACTGTATTGTTTAATTCAGCTAAATTTATGAAACAAGTGAAATTATTCATTAATACTAAATTCAAATATCATTTTATGCAACGATAGAAGTTTGAAGCATCACAATCTTTTGGATTTCGAGTTCGCTATTACGCTTTACCAACGAGTGTATATTTTCAACCAAATACAATATCTTACCCAGCAGACCACTCTCAGTGCAAAATTTCATTTGGGAGAAATATTGCATTAAAATAACGCTGCAATGCTTTACAAATATAGCGTAATATCGGACTAAATAAATAACCATTCTAATATCAAAAATAATTTATTTGTCTATATACAAAAGCAATTCAAAAAAATTGTTTAAGATTTATGTGTTTTGCAAAGCTATGAATTATTTCACAGGTAATTCAATTATTATCAAATTTTCTTTTAAGAATAATTGATTATCTGCAGTAAATATCTTCTAGAACGAAAAGTTTACTATGATCATGAAGTACACTATAGTACAAACTTTATATCGATAAACAGTCAAACTGTGCTTATAATGGAGTCCACAGTTTGCTTCGGACTTTATAAATAGAGGCCCACCTTCTCCAGATATTGACTTTTGAATAATGAACATACTAGGTCTTCCTGTTGCTGATCTATAACTGGATAATAAAGTTCCACTTCTCTTTCAAAGGAAGTGTGCAAAAGAAATAATGCAAATCCACGTCTAAAATTCAAGAAAGATTCTTTTTTACTTTCGGTAATAGAAATCTTAATATTTCCGATGCATTTGTCAAGGTTACATCAACTTAATTATCAAATATTGGAATCTCTGTATTTTTCCACGGATACCAATCCTGTAATTGGCTGCTAAATTGTCGAATACATAAACTCCTCCCACTTTCGTGTTATACTGTTCAAAAGGACAAGATTGTGAAACAAAAATTTATGTCTTCAATGTTCTTGAATAACGGGGCCTGCAGCACTGTAAAGCATTATTATGATTATTCAAAATAATATCAGTTCTTCTCCTTCGCCAACAACTTTTGATTTTCTGGAGAAATAACTAC
>BGPR01002045.1:163972-200200 GCA_013235015.1 Araneus ventricosus
GCATTGTAAAGCATTATTATGATTATTCAAAATAATATCATTTCTTCTCCTTCGCCAACAACTTTTGATTTTCTGGAGAAATAACTACAAAATCGATTTCACTCTTTTCATTATCATCAAAAAATCTTTGAAGAGCATCTTCTAATATCAAATGTTTCGTTTTATTTATTCCTTTGCTTGCCGAAGGAGAAAAATTATCAAAGTGTTTAACGTTGAGAGTAAATTGCTGAAGTACTCTTTTCCCGCTGACGTTGCGTGAGCGCAACACCTGTTTTTCCAACCTTCTTCAGAAAACCACAAACAACTGATTAATGGGATTTTTTGACCAGCAGTGACCTTGACAAACAATAGATCACCTCTAACACTCATGTTTCTCTATTTGTATTTTTTCTCTCGAAAGACCAGGTCAAATGTTTTCGTTAAGAAATGCACCAAGTACGGAACTCTTATTTAAAAAGTAAAATTACCGTTAAAGGAAAATAATTTTTTACTGAAATACTCTCCATATTATGTCCTACTCGAAAACTGCTATTAACATGAAATTTGTTTGGTAGATAATTTTTATAAGCATTTATTTTGACTGTTGCGTCAACGCAACATCAGCGGTTCATGGATTTTAATTTAAAAAGAGAAATTTTCTTTCATCACACTCTTTTCATTCAGCATCATATTTTACTTTCAAACATTATTTTTTCTTTCTGAAAGATTTAGAAAAATATCTGACAAAAATCATAGAGAAATTGAGCAGAAATATTTTTTTTTCATTTTACAAACTGGCTTGAACTTCTAAACATGCATATTCAAACAGAAAATATCGAAGCGCAGTAGAAAAAGTGAGAATCAGTAAAAATATTTGAGAATAGCCGTAAGTGTTCGAAGAAAAATAAAGAGCTCACACTCAAATGTTTTGATCATAGCTAAAATTATTGACTTAAGCACTGCAACTATTAGTTTAATGAAAGATGAATAATCCCACTGGGAAACAAGAGAGATCCTTCTACAAGTAAAACTAAATTTCCCTCCTGTTTCTTTTCATATACTGAACCAGAAAAAATGTATGTATGTTTCCAAAGATAAATATTTAACAAACTTTTTTATAAATCAAAAGAATATGAGACATTTTTGCATTAAGTATAATAAAAATACATAAGCAGTTTAACTCTAAAAACTATTCGTAGTTCTGTATTTTACTGCATCTAATTCTTCTGATTTTTTCATTTTTAATTTTAACAGAAACTGTTTCTATCCTTAATTATCAAAAATTCAGTTTGTAGCAAGTAATTTTTATACTAGCCTTTCAGTTGTAAGACAATAAGAATCTTTCATTTGTAAGAAAAACATGTCCAACTTTAATTGCTTACCCTTTAAATATTTCAGGAAAAAAATATTTTTTATTGTTAAATGGTGTGGTACAAGCAGAATTTATGTATGTTTCCATAGATAAATATTTAACATTTTGCTGTAACCATTTTATCTATAAGTGGGAAACAGAGAGACTTTCAGGAAATAACTGTAAAGAATAAAGCTTTCGGTTTCCTTCTCTTAATTTCATAAATAAAATATTTTAAAACTAACGCTACCATTCGTAAATATTTAGTAAAAATGTTTTATTTTTCCGGTTTCAAATGCCAAAAGTTTCTTTAAATGTTCTTAACTAATCCGTGGAAGATAATTTGCGGCCAAAAATAACTGAATATCGTTACATAGGACGATAAATGATTAAATATTGGTAATAATAAAGAAAATTTTGACATTACACAATTTGAGCAATTTTCCTTCACTAAACAATGTTTAATTTCACAATACAATTAATATTTGCCATTCTAGACACACATTATTTACAATAGTTTTAAAACCAAAATATTTTTTCCTGTAAGTATTCTGAGAAATTCTGGTTGTATATTAAAAGATGACACTTTGAAAGTTAGATCAAGACCAAAGTGAAAGAGGTGAAAATTGTCCAAATGTTTTGAAATCAGTATTTCTTATAAACCCTTTTTATGAGTTTAATCACAGAGTAATATATCCATTAGCAGCACTTTAAAATAAGTCATTGTAAAACATAGAAATCATAATGCATTTGGAACAATAAAAGCATTTAAAAAATATAGCAGAAGGCATTAGTTATTGTCACATTTGGAAAATAGCAATTACTATTATTTGAAAATTGAAATTTCAATTATGAAGAAAAAAAAAATTCAACAGAAATTCTTTCATGGTAAGCGTGGATAAAACTGATGAAGAAATTCTCGTACAAATTAGTAAAAGATTGACAACTTTAGGATTAATAATGAAGTTGGCGTTATTACCATAAATTTAATTAACACACTTAAAGAAAAGCGCTTGAAAAGCATACATGAATTATAAACGCGACGGTATTCTTTAAAAAATAATAACAGTTTTCTTCATAATTCTACTCTATTGTAAGTTTAGTCCCGTTGCATCTTTCCATCCGTATGGTCACTTGTATTTTCTAAAAAGCTACCTCCCAAAAGCTGAAAAATCCCGTTTGAACTAACAATACTTCTCTACAGATCATTTAACACTGACATTCAGAAACTTCAATGTTCTGCAAAAGACAAGTTAGTAAACTAATCTCCTTTGCTGCTCGCATAATCTAATCCAGCATAAACCAATAATGACGATTTTTATAGATGTTGGACAAAGCTGGGTATGTTATAAATAACTTGAAAATAAATATCCTTTGGGGAAGACTGCTATTTTTCTATTCTTTCTGTTTACAATCTGGTGTCATCGATCAAGCTGTCAAAACATCTTAGAGAAGTTTCCTCGCATTCACTTTCGATATCCGACGACAACTTAAAGCTGTATTTTTATCGATTTATCTACTGTAGTCCAACAACTAAAATGAAATAGATATCCATAGACTGATAATGTGGGAGTTTTTACATGCTTTTTTAGATATTAAGATACCAATTCACAATCATCCTAAGAAATGGTAAAAATGACAGGCATTTAAATAGATGTAATTATCTAGTTGAGGATGAAAATATAAATTAAATTATATCGCTTCTGCATGATTTGCTAGAAATTGTCAATGGAAGTGTGAGAAAGAAAGGGATTTACGTAATAATATCAATATTTGTTACAAAAAGCAACATTAAAAAAACATTTTAAAATATCGTTTATGAACACTGGTTTATAGGAATTAAACCATAAGGTATATTTAAGGAAAGAAACGATTATTTTTTTTATATTTTTTTAAAACCCATGCCTGTGCATTCATTTTCATACCATATCAGCTTTTAGGTAGATTTTTATGGGAAAATTATCTATCGCTTTAGTTTCAGAGATATTAATTCGTAAACAAAATATTTTTGGTTCTATGGACCATGACCGCAAGAAAAATAACGTGGAAAAAAAAGCTAATTTTCTCTGTACTTATTTCTAAATATATAAAACTAGCAGTACGCGCACGCCGTTGCCCGTGGAATCAGGACTTCAACAAAATTAAAAGGAAAAAAAATACCCACAATGACACGAAAAAATTTTGAAAACAAAATCAAAACAGAAGATACACATTACTGATTTTGCCGCTTATTTTTCTTTGCGATAATGACATTTGAGCTGTAGGCAAACAGTACAGGTACGTTAATCTAAAACAATATTAAAAAATTGCAACGTGAAAATCATTATTAAACAGCAAACAAAATGCGCAGCATAAACAACATGTGTTTTTTAACAAACGTTTATGCTTGCTTATCAATAAGTACATAAAACAAACAAATCAAAACTATGAAAAATTTAATTCAAAACGCGATCCTTCCATCTAGATTACAAAATGGTATATCATGAGCTTGAAGTATAAGCGAAATTGATCAGAACATAACACACGGACGCGCACAAAGAAAAAATAACGAAAAGGAGAAAAGAAATCTCTTAAATGGTGTAATAGTTCATTCAGACTAAAGCAATAAAAGTAATTCGTCATATTCCTTATTATATCTGCCCTCGTTCATGGCAGGATGCCAAATAAAGCCAACGCTCTAATATTTTCCGGCAGATGGCGCACATTTCGATGGAACAGGATTTCCGTAAAATAACGCCTTCGAAAAAAACATCTCTGACCCCATCGACTAAAAAATTAATTAAAAATCGACTTAAAATGGTATTTTAATCGTTCTTGTTTTAAATGGAGCAGAAACGTTTTATTTATTAGCTCAAAACATTTCAAAAAGATAACAAAATTAGAACGTGAGATGGAATCATTTGATTTTGAAATCTTAAAATTTCAATTGAAAACTGACTATTATTTAAAAATTTCTCAAAATTGAGTAAATTACGTTAGACGTACGAAACAAACTTCATTAGAACGGAAATCGCATGCTCTTTCCGATGATGTATATATTTTTGTCGTAAACTTATTCGAAACTATTCTATTGAGAAATTAGAGCGATAAATCAACCAAAACAACACGAAACATTAAATAAAAAATTTTCTAGATTAAATTTTAAAATTTCGGCTTCGAGGTGCATTCAGTCGCCATTACGACTACCTGTGTGCCAAATTTCAAAGTTGTAAGTGCGATAGATTCGTCTGGACACCGCACGCAGACACGCACACACACACACATACAAACATTGCCTTTTATAAGTATAGATGCCTCTCATGGGGGAAAAATAAGTATTTTAATGGAAGCGTTGTAAAAATCTTTCTTCCCAAGAGATTTCATAAATTATAATAACTTTAATGCACCTTTTTTTAAAAAAAGTGTGGGATGCTATACATAATGTCAAAGCTTTCATAGATTTTTAGTTACTTTTTCGAATCCGGTACCTGACTTTTATTTACGTTGAAAAGCATACATAAAAAGGATACTTCATAAAATACATAATCATCACAACAGTTCCCCAACGTTTTAGAATAATATTAGAAGTGTTAGGAACAATAAACTGAGTTTAATGTGAATTGAAGCGGGTACTCAAATTATGATTATATAGGCTTCCTGTTGCCATTTATAAAAAGAAGAAAATATGAAATGTCTTTCATACGTAATTCTCATTATGAATAGGTGACATTCACATCAATCTTACGTTTTTTATACTACTTTACATAGATTTAAAAAAGAATTAAAAGCAAAAAACATTTATTTCTATAACAAGGATATTTAAATAACATGACACGAATTTTTTTTTTTCATATTCCATTTTCAAATGCTAAAAAAATAAATTTAGGGAAAGTCACGAAAGTAAAGAAATCAGTTGGGTGATAATAATTTCATAACATAGTAGTAATGACAAAAGAATGCAAAACATCAAAAAAATGTTTTCAAATCCTTTTTTATTTGAATTTGTTATGCAGATTCATTTAATTTTTTGTTGTACTATCCTCATATCCACTAGGGCGAGCATTTGCATTCATTTAAGGTAAGTTTACTATTTGTTTATTTTTCCAAAAGAAATGCTTGCTTTTTTTCTTCTAAAATTTTGTACTGAGAGAAGCAATAGAATAAAGTAAATATTGCATAAAGAAAAGGAAAGCAATATTTTGGTTAATATGAAAAGAATAGTGATGAATAGTATTTATTTTTCTGTTTATTACTACTCTGACACATAAAGTTCTAATGAATTCAGGCATTAAATCCAAATTTGTGTATGTATGCAATTTATCTTAAGCATGCATTTTACCCAGAAGTATGTATTAATTCTAACCAAAAGTTAATGCAATATAAGCGGTTATTTTGAGACCAAAAAAATTTATATGCGTTTAACCCTTTCTGGTGCAAGACATTAAATTTTTTGAAATACGATTTAAACACACCATGAATGGGTTAAGTTTATTGTCAAGAATAGAATCTACAAAAAATGTTAACTTGCATCATTCCGAGGGGGGTCATACCCCTTTGGGGATACCCCCTCATATGAGGACCCCTTTAGATACAGGCACCTTGATACGCTCAAAAAATATTGTTCAATCCTAAAGAAAATCATAAATTAAAATTTCAAGAATATTGGAGGAAAATTGTTCAGTGAATTTGCTACAACTATAAACGCCAAGAACTCAAAAAATTTCCTACCTCCAAGTCAAGGAATTTTCAATTTTTTAATCTCTAATATTTCCGATTCGAAAGCGAAATTTCATTGTGGTGCCATCTACATTCTAAAAGGAGTACTATTAACTGCCTTTTCGTGCATCTTTCTGGGTTTCAAAGTGGATTGGAATTTTTTTAGAAAATTTTAAAGTTGGTGTCCTCTTTTGTGCCCACTGCCCTGGAAACGGTTAATAGCCTGTATATCCTTCGTCGGGAAATGGAAAGTATTGACAATGGAGTAAATACTATATAATTTGATATGGCTGAAATAAAAGCATGATTTTCATTTAAATTTATGTAAATTATTGTAAGTAATATATACTTTTATATAGAATGCCACAGCCCCTTTTTTGGAACAAACCAAGATTTTACTGAAATCTCTGCCAAATTTAATTAATATTTCACCCTCTATAAAAGTAAAATTGTTCAAAAATGTCAATTCAAGATACCTAAGCAAACATACTTCTGAGTCCCTGACTCAACAGAAAGGAGTTTCAATCAAAAAATAGCACAATTTTACAAAATTGAAAATAAACATTGTAGCCAATGCATTTTCCCCCCCCCCTCCACCTCACTTCTGCAGACCCTCTCACTGGATCTGCTTGCAACGCCCTCTTGGAGAAGGATAAAAGAACTACGCAGTCTAGAGATAGCTCTCACCACGTCCAGAACTAGACTAATGCTGCTCTTGAACGGGAATTCCCCCGGAACACATACTGGGAAAACTATGTTGTGATGTAAAATATTGTGTTTGTCTTTGTAAATTAAAATTATTTTAGTTATCTGGGCTATTTTCTTTCGTAGCTACTTACCGTAGTTATAACATTTATTTACAAACACATTATCCAAGAATTTTTACATCGGAATTGTAACTTGAATGGAAAATGCCAGGTTAAAAATTATTAAAAGAAAATATCAATAATGCGATGTGCGTTTTACCAGTGCTCACAGTTGTGTGAACCCAATACCCTTAATTTTAATTATGTATACCTAATAATGAATCTTCAACCCTGTAATTTGACAATTTTATTATTACATTACACTTAATTTTATCACTGTCTAATTTTATCCTTCAGTTTCGAATTTTCTTAAAATAATTTTTACTAAATTTAGGCTATTTAATGACAAGAGAAGAATCCCTTATGGACTCTTCAATTACAGAAGAGCTAATTTTAGATTCTTTCATCTGAGTGTCACTTCAAATGCTTCGATATTTCACAAGTACACAGGGTGTCCACAATTATCGTGATCCAATAGCTAATTTCTAAACTGTTAGAGACAGAAATATAATTCCAAATTTAAAAATGCTTTAACAGAAGGGAAGAATTATAATTCATGTTTTATGAGTCAATAAATATATTTCTGAGAAAGTTACGAATTCTAACTTTTTATACGGTCCTCCGGTCCTATCAATCACATTTAGTAAAATATTTTTGACACTCTAACATTTAAAACAAAATAAGTCCCACTCTTCAGCGATTAAAACTGACCGAGTTATGGAACTTTGAATATCGCTGACTTAGACCATTTTACACCAGCACTTGCACGACGAGGACGCTGATTGGTTAAAATTCATGAAATTCAAAGTTCCATAACTTTCTCAGTTTTAGTCGCAGAAGAGTGGGACTTTATTTGTTTAAAATGTTTAGGTCTCAGAAATATGTTACTAAATACGATTGATAGGACCGGGGGATCATATAAAAAGTTAGAAAATGTAAATTTTTCAGAAACATATTTAATGAGTCCAAAACATAAATTTTTCCCTTTATTTTAAGCATTTTTTACAACTGCAACTATATACAGGTCTCTAACGGTTTAGAAATCAGGTTTTGGACCACGATAAGTGTGAACACCCTGTATATCAAATAGTCAAGAAACGAAAGAAAAATTTCATTCAAGAAAACAGCAAATTTGGCAGTCAACTTTTGCCCTTTATCACCATATTATCAATTCTAAAACTTTAACTCTCTCAGCTCTCAATTATTTTAAACTTTTAGCCGTAAGGTTAGAAAACTTAGCATTTAAATTAAATGAATCGGTTTTTTTGTATTTAATTATATCTTCGAAGTCCTAAGAACAATTTATCCATGGTTGTTTAAGAAAATATACATATAAATACAAGCTATCTGCTCTTGAACTGAACATTGGAAACGAAAAAAGACATTTGTGCCGCTCGGAGGGTTAAATGACCGTATTCGGGGATGTATTGCTTAGAAGTGCATTGAATAATAAGCAAAATAACTGAAAAAGAGAAAGAATATTTGCTTTTGGTATAAAGCAGATGCCTGTAAATAATTTCTGTATATTTCTTATCGCTTTTTTCACTGCTTTTAGTAAAGCGAAACAAAATCCTTCCTTTGAGCCAACATTTATCATACCGGTCTCATTTGGGTTAATTATTATAAAGTGAGAAATTTACTTCCTCTTTCATTGCCATGTATTTGTATTTTCGAAACAAATTATATAATGTATTTCGAACCAAAATTTCAAATTTTTAAGCTGATAATTCACCGTAAGTCTTCGTGCGTAGAAAGATGAGTAAGATGAATTGTTATAATCTGTCCAAAATAGCTATTGAGGAGCAACAGCCATTAACAAAATTGGCAACTGGAATTTTTGTATTTTTAAATCAATTCAAAATTCACTTAATTTCAGGCAAACGCAAATCATTGATCGTCATGACATGTAGAATTCAATCATTGGCAATGAAATTACACGATTTCAAAATTAAATATCTGCTGTGCTCTATCAAAACTTTTTTCCTAAAATCTTTCTTTTCAATAATGATATATGTCACGCTTCTAATTACCAAGCAAAGATTTAAAATTTGCAACGTTTAGTTGTTTTGAGAAAAGGTGTAATTTTTTTAATCGAAAGGTAATTTACATTAATGTGCTATAAAAAATCTGCCCTAATTGTTTCTGACAATTCCAAAATATTTCCCATCTTGCAAGTATACTAAGACACCTTTTAATAGTATTTAGCATTATTCCTTTACTAACAATTTGATACTGTCAATTTGAAATTCTGTTAAGATGTTTTCTTGGATTCTAATTGAGATGAATACGAACTTTTATAAAATATCTGCGGTTTCTATCTTTTGATTATGCTTTTAATAGGAAAATATTTATTCCCCTCACTGTATAAAAAAGTTCTGACCAACGTTCTGCACATTAAAATTCATATCATGTTTGCTAACGAACCGACATATCACAATCATATCAACCTTTAGGAGCATAATAATTTTTCTTACACACAATATACTTAATTAAACAATACTTTCATAGCATTTCGTATAAATTTATTTATTATAGAAATGAATTCTTTTTTAAAATTAAAAAAAAGAATTTCAATCTTCTGAATGCCTTACTGATTTGATAAAAAATTGGCGCTGAATAAATATTTATCGTAGCAATTAATCTGAATCTCAAACGATTTTATAAAATGTTTCTACCAGAAATAAGAGTACTAATTCATAGCTAGAAACTGCGTTTCAATAACATCATTTTTGAAGATCTGACAAAATATTTTACGTTTTCTTATATCGTGTTTGAACTTGTATCGAAATTTCTTATGTTTATTTTACTCTTTTACTTCTTCTAGGTTTTCCAAGGTTGCAGGAAATTTAACTTCAGATCTGTTTCGAGTGGGCGAACAACTCTAGAAAAATCTATCAGGTTAAGGAGGTTATATATATTCGAAACGTTTCTCCGTGGAATTAAACCTGGAACAGCTATCTTCGAAAGTTCTTTATGGTCAGTAGATTAGCATTAAGAAGATTCGTCAAAAGTTCGCCCTTGCAATTCTTCTTCAAAGAAAGAATCGATTTTGTTACGCATTGCAAAATTATTTTGCTTTCAAATGCAATGATATGTATTCATTGGGATTTATTCTGAAAGAAATTCTTTTGATCCGAGGTATGGACCATATTGATAAAACTGGGACTTGGGTGTTTGAAAATAAACGAATAAACGAAGTTGCAGAATTACTATTCTTTCATTCTTTATTTTTTTGTGTCCTCCAGCATTGGAACTCATGATCATGAATATTTTTCTGTTTGCGTTCTCGAAATCCATAGAATGGTATTTATTTGAATTGAATGAAATTTTGGACGATTTTTCCAAGGACAATTTAGGAATAGGGCCAAATCTACTGGTAATGGAGGAAGATAAAATTCTAAGAATAAGTTCAGGAAATCGTATGAGAATCTCGAAGTTAAGATATAATCTGGTAAGCATTTGATTTATTCCACGAAGTCTGGAAAAAATATAAGAAATTTTAACAGTTTTGATGTAAAAATATAAATGAGTATGAAATTATTATAAATAATCACGAATAAAGCGGACCATATTTTCTGATCATGATGAAAAATCTGTAAACATTTAACTCTTTGAGGACGACTGTCTCGTGGGTGTGTCGGCTTTTCGTATAATTATACTCGCGGCCGACTTCAGAGGATTAAACCAAACCATTTTGCATTAACTAAAAGTCTTTCGGTTTGTTACTTACTTATTTCTTCATATCCATACAACCCTAGAATGCATTTAATAGATCATACATTTTATTTCACTTGTTCATTTTATTTTAAAGAAATATATCAAAAGATCTAAATGCCGACAGAAAAACACCCTGGTCATCTTCCCTATTTGTTGCCTTACTATAAAGGAAGATATTTGAAGAGATAATCCTATCATCCTCACTTGTCTTTTATGACCTTGTTATTGTTTTCTCGTTTGGGTATTTAACTGCAATAGATAATCTTCAACAGTTAATCAGGCATGAGATAGATCATATGAAATAATCTGAATCTGGCACTACATGGATTCCTGAAAAACAAATTGAAGCAAACAAAGTTAACATAGATTAGCCCTGTATGAAGCAGTATCTTTTGAACATATGGTGGCTATCCAGTGACTTCAAAACATTTGTATAAAACCACAAATCTATACGCCGAAATGGGTTCTTTCTATTTCTCAACAAATTATTCATGTGAAGTGGAAGAAATCATATATATATATATATATATATATATATATATATATCATAGCTTTTTTCTGCTAACGACAAACGAAATCCGTTAAAAATTGCCGCCATCCCCACAAAAAGCACAAAACAATTAAAATGGAAGAATTCTTGAATAAAAGACAAATACATTTAAGAAGATTTAAAAAGAATCGAAAGCAAAAATCCGAATACAAAAGACCTAGAATAAAATAAAACAGTAGTGTACAAAAAATAATAAAATAAAAGCAAAATACGCTTACCATGGCCAGGAAAAAACTAGCGTGTCCGTGAGGTCCACGAGGAGAATGGACGCCAAACCAGTTATTGCTGTTGCGAAATAGAGGAAGAGGAAGAGAAGGAGAAAAAGGCTTTGTCAGTAGCTCCGGAATCACTGCTTGGGATATCGTCGCACTAAGTTTTCGGGATTACTAATATTTAAAAGTTGATTATACAAAAGCTTTAATTGTCTAGATTTTGAAATTTTGTTCGAACAAATAGATCTAATGCGAGAAAATTGAGAGAGAATAGTGTTTATATAAATCTTAATAGAAATATTAGAAGACCAATAAGAAAGTCGGTTGACACAAAAATTAAAATCCATTCTTTTGTCAAAAATATCGATACAAAAGTTATTATCCACAAGTTAAATTTCCAGATCTAAAAAATCCGCTTCAAACTGATTACAGTTTGTTTGTTTAAGAAGCAAGGTTGAAGAATAAATATTTTGTCACGTAATATTAAATGATCCATGATTAAAAACAATAACATCATCTACGAATCTGAAAGCCTGAGGATAAAGAAGTAAATAATTCTTCTCAAAATAATGAAGGAAGAGGTTAGCTGTAATAGAAGAAAAAGAAGATCCTTGAGGAATGCCATGTGATTGGAGAAAAATACTTTCCCCATTGTAAATAAAATTATTAAAAATGCAAAAATTGCATAATTTATCCCAATACTCAAAAGAAATATTGAGAATATTTTTGTAATCAAAAAAGTATGAGTTAAGCACCTCTCGAAGAGTGGCTAAAGGAATGCTTGTAAAAAGATCTTTGAAGTCAAAAGTCTCAATAGAATAAATACTGTTCTTATTATTGTGAATGAAATCAATAACCGGTTTATTATTGTTAATAATCCAAGTGAAACCTTCTGAACAAATGACATTCAGTAATTTTTTAAAAGATTAAAGAAAATGTAACCAGGTTGCTTTATGTATGAAGAAGTTCCACATGTGATAAAACGATAAGAAATGGGATTTTTATGAAATTTTGGATTAATAGTAATATAAGGAAAGCAAAAATTAAATTTCTTAATTTTGAAGAATTTATAGAAAGCAAGAATTTTTTTGGATATTGTACTCATATTAAAGTTGGACTTTTTGTATATTGCTGAATTTTGAAGTTCCTTATCCAGAAGAATATAGTAATGCTGTTTGCATATAAAAGCATAAGATGGGAAGGTAGTCTTCTCAAAATTAAAGTAAGCATGAAATATTAAGGGGTCTTTATTGACGGTAAACTAAATTTCGCCACACATCTGTCCGAGTTACAAAAAATAAAACGCTAAACCTTTATCAAAAAATAAAAAGTACCGCCGCGACAAGCAGGGGTCTGAATAAAAATATCAGAAGGGAAATCTATTTTACAGTTGTAGAAAGAATCTTACTTTATGGACCAACGGAATGGGCAAAAAATATCACCTCAAAGCAACAAAGGCTTCTCAGCTCAATGCAGAGAAATTTTCTTCTCAATATCACTGGAGCGTATTCCACCATTTCAACAGCCATTCTACAAGTGATCGAAGGCATTAGTCCCCTACATATCAAAGTTCAAATTGAGTCCATTCTTGTTAGACTAGGTTGCCTTCGCAGGGATTGCACTTGGGAAGGCTCAAGCTTTCTATAACAGGATTTTCAACAGCCGAATCTTCCTATTATCATTCAACCAGCTCATTTTGATTTAGAGGATATTGTCTCCACAGTCTCTGACCCGCATCCCCCATTCTAGATGTGAGACGGCTCACATCTAGAATGTGAAACAGGTTGCGCTTTCTGCATCATTTAAAATAACATCCAAATTCATCAGATGACGTCAAAACAAAGCCCATATAATATCGTTTTTCGAGCTCAGACCATAGCAATAAAAGAGGCTATAAATTGGGATAATTCTAAGGGAATATCAACATCAATATGGAGTGACAGCAAGTCAGCACTCAAAGCAATTTCTTCCTTCAAAAGTTATAAACCACTATTCCAAGAAACACAACAAGCCCTCTTTCAGAACCCATCATCGCAACTTAACTGGATTAAGGCGCATGTTGGTTTCCTCGGTAACGAGGCAGCAGACAACCTTCCCCAACAAGCTACTAAAGAAGGGACTCACCTCCAGCTTCAAGCCCCGAAAATGTCATCTGAAGAAGGTCTTAGAAACCTCTCTCTCAATAAATGGCAACAAGACTGGGATTCAGGTGACAATGGGAAAGCTATCTTTAATATACTCCCTGTCTCTCTAACCCAATCCTCAATGAGAATTCCTCATGGTCAAGAGAATCCATCCTTTTCGCTAAGGGCCACAATTCCTTTCCCAGCTATCTCTACAGATAGCGGCTTCATCATTCCGATGCATGCTGGGAGAAGGGAGACTCTCTCCACTACGCAATTTCTTGTCATCTTACGTCATCATTTCATTTTCCAAGCCAAGTGCAGAAAATATTCTACTTTGGTGGGAAAACTTACTTTTAAATAAAATAACAAGAATAAAAATAGCTAAACTGATATACTTCCTCACTGATAATGAGGACGTAATAAAATAGCAACCATACGCAACCTGTTCATCTAACTTCCACCCAGATTTCTCTCCTTCACCGAAACCTCAAACTGATGGACCCTGATTCTCTAGAGGTTCAAAAACAAGGACACTAAGTTTTTAAAAGCAGTGAACTTTTGGGGCCTGTCTTAAAACTGTTTCTGCCTCACGAGTCCCCTGTTATAGTTCTATTCTTTATAGTTCTCATGTGTATTTCATCCATGTTTAAACACTGACTGTAATAATTTTTTGTTCAATAAAGTTTCTACAAACACCCATACAAACTGCAAACCGAAGATTTTTATCTCTGGAGTCAGGGATTTGACGTAGTTCAAAGTAAAGTAAAGTAAAGTAGATGTCATATAGCGTACACACATGTGCGAAAAATTATTTTCAATGTAACCTCCACTCACAATGGTTTTGGAATTAAACGGTATCGCTTTGTTAGTTAAACATTTTTTATCAATTTCGAAAAATATCAGTCATATAGAATTGTTTAGTTTATTGTTAAATACAAAAAATTGTGAAGTATATTAAAAGAAATAAAATATTTAACAAAAAATATCATATTAATTGGTGTGATTCCATGTAAAATATCTTACGTATTTTACAAACATTTCGAGCGCAGAATTCAAGTATGTTATATTTTAAGCCTAATTGTTTTATTTGAGAGATTAAAAAAAGAACATTAAAACTATTTTTGTGCTATGGCAAAATATAACAGGTCAATATCTTGTAAAAGATTTCTCATTGTTCGTTGTCATATCTTGATCAAAATAAAGCTAAAGAATTCATGAAGATACAGGGAAACGGTGGGAAGAAAATAAATGAAAGTCACTGGATACGACCACGACATTATTCTATTGCAAAAGATAAAGTTACATGAATTATAAAGGACGTAAGAGAAGTAAGGAGATAAATGATTGGGAAAAGGACATATTAATGATGATAGATAAATCAGAAAGATAAATGATAAAAATAACTGAACAAGACATTCTCTGAAAAAAAGATTGAAATGTGCTATAATAAATTGATATTAAAGGATAAAAGAGTAATTTTACCTCCCCTGTATTTAATATAGAACTATTCGAACTTTGTCATAATCAGGGCCATAAATTTCTATCTTTTTATAAAAGTTTTAGTGAAACATAAGAATTGATTTTACAAATTACTCACTAAATTTCTCCATTTATTCGAAGAATAAATCAAGAATATTACTTATACCTCCAAGAAGAAATGACTGAATACGTCTTCTAACAGTAGGTGCTAGAAGCAACATCAAAATGAATATTTCCTATTCTGTAATTCCAGCAAAATATATGCGAGTTCGTTAGAATTATCTTGAGCAAATAATATTTAACGCTTTCAAAATTATTTAACTCCTGTTCGGAAAATAAATGGGTATATCAGATCGCTAAAGAAACTAAGTTCAAAACGTTTTGAATAATGCTGTTATTTATCTCACGTGTAAAAAAACTCTAAAACATAATTACAATCAGCAATAGACTATGATGCATAAATATTAACTTTACTATGATGCAAAAATATCAACTTTATTATGATGCATAAATATCAGAAAATGATATCAAATTGTGATACGAAATATTCATTCCCCAATATAATAAAGAACAAATGTAAAATGTTTGTAATCATTCGTTTAAGTACATTAGTGGTCAACAAAAACACAGGACACTAGTTTTTTCATGTTTTATACACGAGTCTGACGCATGACTTTTGAAGATAACGCAATAGCAAAACTGATGATCCACTCATGCGTTCTTATTTCAAACGGATCAAAATTACCTTCTTTCCAGCAGTTTTGTATGCAAAATTTAAATTTATAATTCGTTATCCATAATGAATGTAGGTGGTTCTATTCCATCTACTGTATTTCTAAAATAACGCTGAAAGCTTTAGTTTTAATAAGCTTCAGTTTTATATAAAAATTTATGAAAACAGAGAAAAGCAAAAAACATGCTTTATATCTCTAAGAAATTGATTATGAATGCGCTTTCTAACTGCATTGTAAGAACTGATATTAAGAAAAATAATAATTTTCGAAATTTCCTGGAAACACTAAGCAATTCTGACGGAATTGCAGCGGGAGAGAAGCTGGTAAATGTTTCAATAAGGTAGATACTCTGTGATATTAGAAGAACAGAGAAAAAAAATATTCTTGCATTTCATCAGGGTTTCCTTTTCCCTGTGGATGTAGCAGTTGGCGTTTGCAGGGAGCAAACCAATTTCGCCGCCCAGAAATCTCAGGAGTAGAAATCTCTCGGTTGCTGTTTGTCAACAAGAGCAAGTTTCCGTGTTTCCCAGAGGAAGCGTCAGAGAAGCGATTTGCTGATGTAAGAGATCGGAGATATCACAGTAATAGGGATACTGAGCCGCTCAAATAGGAAGATCGTAAATATAGCATTTTAACCCTTTGCGGTGCAAGGCATTAAAGTTTTTGAAATATGATAAGAAAACATCATGAATGGGTTCAGTTTATTGTCTAGACATAGAATCTACAATTTTTTAAAAAAAAATAGCTTACTTCATTCCGAGGGGGTCCTCCCCCTTTGGGGTCAACCCCCTCATATGAGAAACCCCTTAGATACAGCCACCTTGGTACACTTAAAAATATTGTTGAATCTTACAGAAAATCATAAATTAAAACTTCAAGAATATTGGAAGCAAATTTTGGAGTTAATTTTCTAAAATTGTAAACGTCCAGAACTGAAAAACTTTCTTATCTCTGTGTTAGGAATTTTCCCAAACTTTATCTCTAATAATTCCTATTCCGAAACGAAATTTCATAAGGCTGCTATATACATTCCAAAAGGAGTACTATTAGCCCTACCCTAAACCTATTATTTCGCATTTATAGTTGAATTTAATTGTAGAGAAGCGAGTGAAATTAGGTGTGCCATCAGCTGGCACACTGCGCTGCAAAGATGCAAACCTTGGAAAATTATTTTTTAAAAAAATCCTGCATTTTTTAAAAGTAATGAAATGTCCGTTAATAATATAAAAAAATTTATTCTTGACAATGGACACTTTTTATTGTTTGCATTTAAATCTAGACATCACGTCTTTTAATGACAATTTCTTAAATATACTAAAATGAATGAGTGCACAAAATTCTCTAAACAATGTAAATTTTGAAAATTAACACAGAAGATATTTTGGGATGAACTCCATGATGATGCTATATTGACGATGAAGAAATATGAAACAATACCTATATTTTCAGAAATTAGAAACTGAAATTCTCTTATTCGAGATATTTATTCAGATTTATTTTTGCGTTTTTAATGTTAAGATTTTTGTGTTTTTGCTCCTTGCGTTTTGTGTTTTCGCTCTTTATCTTTTTGTGTTTTTTTTGTTTTTGACCTTTTTCCTTTTTTTGAGTTCATTGTTGTCAGCGATGATTTTTAAATTGTTCTGACCATCCCTTGGGGTTCTTAGTAAATTCTTTTTAATGTTGTTCATTTCTTTTGTTTTATGCTTCCCTTCCGGTCTGTGGAAGGCCTTACACCCTCTTGGGTAGGCTGGGCCGGGACGGGCTGTAAATAAATAAATCTATTAGAACACATGCTGTGAGAAAATAAAATAACTAAGTTAGAAATATTTATAAAATAAACTGACTTGTACTACTGTTCCTTATCATTAATGAAAATACTGATTTTGTATTTAAAGAGTTATTAAGTATTTATAAAAAATCTGAATAAATATCTTCCACAGTACTTTGAAAAATACTGTACCAACAAGTTGGTACATTATTAATATTTTGAGTGAGTGTAGCATCTCAGTCCCCTGTCATAGCCGAAATCTGTCTTTTGTTATATTATCTAGCGCTGATTTTAAACGGGATATTCGCCTCTCAAATCGAATATAACTTAGCACAAAGTAGAAACCTACACAGATTTCCTTCATTAATTTTTGTTTAAAGAAACTGAAGGTCTGAATTTAAGGCAGATGCTAATTGATCCGCACGTAGTCTAAAAAAGATATACGGACAACTTTGAAACCCAATAAATTAATTCAGAAAAAAAACTGTTTTAGCAAACAGAAAAGAGAAAAATAAATAAATAAGCATTTATAAATTTCTTTTCATGATTAGGCATTAAAAGAGCTCATAAAATAGTGACAGATGGTAAATTTCTTTTTAAGTTTATAATACATACATTTTGTTTGATAAAATAAAATGCTATCTTTCATAATTGTTGAATAAATACTAAAGGATTATTTAAAAAACTATGAAATTCTTGTATACTTATGAAATACAATTTGCGAGTTTAAAATAAATGTTGATTATTCAACATTAGTTCATCAATGTACACTAGGAATAGTTTTCTTTGAACTTCCTGCCAAAATTTAAAAATCACTGAATTAAGTTTTTTTCATAATTTAACTCTTGAAACCCGAGGCGACTTTTTCTTCTAGCTCCTTTAAAACCGGGACCTTTTGGGAGGGATCGACATGAATTGGACTCTCCAAACATGGGTGGTCATTTACCACATGACTCTATACCCTGCTATAACCTTCCCTTAAGACGCACGGAAATGGGCTGCGGTTTGCAAGGATAATTGGACCCCCTACCACGCTTATCTCCTAGGCGATCTCAGACCTCACCTCCCCTCAGAAGAAGCAAACCGCCTCAGACCGGCCTTCTTTGCTGTTAAAGGGAAATTTTTAGACCGCCCAGGACCGCCTCTCTTGGTGTCGGAGGATTAATGGAGATTCTGCTACGAGTTAGAGTTTTTTTATTCTTTGAACTCCCACAAGGGAAAACGGTTTTCTTTAAAACCGTATAAATGCAAATAAGTTTCCTAATGGTTTAGAACCATTTCCGGCTTTCGTTTCATTTATTTCAAATCACTTTACTTTTGTATGTCTTAAGTTCTTTAATTCGCTTTATGTTCCTTAAAAACAAAATGCTTTTCCTTTCTTTTTCCTTTCCTTTTGTTTTCTTTCCCTTTAAAATAAAAAGGTTCCTTTAGTTAAAGATTAAGATTCCTTTTGTTTTCTATTCATTAGGTAACTAATTTCCAAATCTGCTTGTATGCTTAGTTAGCTATTCTTAAGGGAATCTTAATGCATGAAAAGAAGAGCTGAAAATAATTTTGCTTTAAGGACTTTAAGATATATATTAAAAAATTCAAATCCTGCGAAAAAATATCTACTTGGTTTCATTTTCATGCTGTGTTTAAATATTCATTTTCCAGGTTTAGTGTTTACTTCTACGAATCACAGAAAAAGTGTTTAACTTCGTGTAGACTTCGTAGGAAAGGAGAATGAAATTTCTCTCATTTGTGAATTTCTATAAACACAGGAAATAAAATGTTTTTCAGAGACATGAAGGATTAATGGTTCTTTTTCCTATATTTTTTAAGAATATTTCATTGTTTGTTTCCGCTAAACTCTCTACTAGACTTTTTTCAAAATATTTCGTTTTCTTGATGTATTAAGGAAATTTTAATGAAAGTCATATTTATAGAATTCTGTAGAAATAAGTCTCACTTTTGGAAAAAGACTGCCACAATGACTAAAAATGGGATTTTTCAGGAGAAAATGTGTCTGTTGAAGGCCCATTTTGGCTTATCGCTCTTACTCGGCTCGCTGATACACAACTGTTCAGATGTAAGTTCAGAAACCGAAATTGAGATATTATTTTTCGAAGAAATATATTGCCTGATTTAAAGTCTTCAAAGTAAACTCTTTAAAATAATAAGAAAAATTTCGCATTGTAGCATTCTTCTTTGCAGATGAGAGAAACAAATACCTGAGAGTGTTCAATCGTCAATATCATTCAATATATTTTTAAAAACATTGTGAATAATACAATCGACTATCCATGTCAACAGTATATTGTAATTATATGCTTATTATATCGTGAAATATATATCATGATATAATAAATTGTTTTCGAGATATAATAATAGTTTAGTAAATAGTTTTTGTGATAATTGTTCTTTTTATGTTTTAATCAATTCCTGCTTGACACATCCCTTCATTCTGAAAGCCGTCTTTTTTTCTATGATGAAAAATTTACTTTTACGGAATATGGGAGGAGAATTTTCTTGTACAAATTTTTTTTGAGAATCGTCCTGAAATTCTTGTTCCGGGCATTTTCTCCCACTTTAGACTGTTGCTTTCTAACCTGATACAATAAAATAAAAACAATATTCTTGATTATTAGCAGATACTTACAAAGTTTTACAATTGAATTTAAATCTACATAAAAGATGTATCAATAAATTTTATATTCAACAAGTCAGATGCATGGATAAATTTAAAATAATGTTTACTTTCTCTTATACTTAATATTACTTTCTCTTATACTTAATATTACTTACTTAATATTACTTTCTCTTGATAGTTTAATTAGCAAATTGGTGATTGGTAAAAAATTTCGCAAAAATGGTGAATTGACACAAGAAATAAAAATTGTAACGATGACCAAAGAAATAACATGATCTCAAATAATATAGGGATTCATGATTTTAAAATTTATAAAAGTGGTTGCCTATTTCTTTTCTGAAACAAGATACTTTTATTGCATGTCATAAGAAATTAAACCCCATGGAAAATTTGGTAAATTGTGCAATTTATTTTGAATAAATATTACCTGATACATTTTCCAGCTGTCGATGGTTGAAAATTCAACATTTTTAGTTAGAAAAACCTTTTTCTGTAAGCTATTATTTTTAAAGAATCGAAAAATGCCTTTAAATATGATTCTTTGTGAAAAAACGTCGAAATATATAATGCTAAAATTCGCACACGCTTAGCAACGGTTGAATCACCTTAGTTTCGTTGTTGGCTTGATAATAACGTAGCAACGTTCTCACCATAACGAGTCTGTTGAGTAAAGATGGGTTTTCAGTCAATGTACTTAACATAGATCTTTTGAATAATGGATATCAATCGGAAAAGAAATTAAATTTGCGATGGTTGTATTTGTGAATTTAATTTTTGTAATGGAATTCATGGCGTATAAACGACCTATTGAGCATATTTTTATAGAAAATTTACTCACCTTTAAACTTGTTCCATTCAACGCTTGTTCTAACATTTACGTTTAGGGGATATACAACAGCAACCGACAAAAAATCATGATTCTCACAATTTTTTGAGAAATTCGTGATTCTTTGAAAACCTCCATCTTAGTCACTTTTGACGTTCTAGAGTTGGTTTTGGGTTCAAACTGTGGCAGATTTGTTCTATTTGAAATTGCTTCTGTAAATCCAACCGTTTAGGAGATAGTTTGAAATATATAAGAAAAGTGTTAAAAGAAGGTGGAGTGGTTTCAGTCGCCAGATCGGAAATTGGATTTTAGAGTACAGGTCCAACACTAACAACATGTCAAAACTACACGACATGTTGTATACCAAAATGTGCGTTTTTACTGGACTATAGTACAAGGTGTGCCAATAAGTAGGGTCAATGACCCCTCATAAAGCAAATGGGAACAATCCGATTATCAGCGACACCTTCGTCGTGTTCCTTAATATTCAGTCAACAGTTGTAAGTAGTTTCGTGCGCCTGTGATTCTTGATAAATTTATTATCGACTTTTTGTCTGTGCTGCGGTGTTGTGGCGTGTCATGGAGCACAGAATCAATTTGCAGTTCTCATACAAATTGGTTAAATCAGCAGGCAAAAGTCATGAAATGCTAAAGCAGGTTTATTTAGATGGCACCATTGCCTTGAAGACTGTGTACTGCGAGGCGCTCAAACGACTCTTGGCTCGTATTCGTCGTGTACGGCCACATCTAAAGCTACCTGGCTCTTGGATTTTCTTGCACGGACGCATGCCGCTATGCCTGTAAAGCGGTTTATGGCTCAACATGGGGTTACTGAACTGTCGCACCCACCGTATTTCCCAGACCACTCACCCGCAAACTTTTTCCTGTTTCCTAAACTTAACGTGGCTCTGAAACCGCGCAGATTTACAGACATTACACACGTTCAAGTTGCTGTGGCACGGAAATTAAACGCTATACAAGTGGATGAGTTTCAAGAGCTTTCGACAATTTGCACACACGTTATCAAAGTTGCATAGTGTACGAAGGGGACTATTTTGAAGGATTGTAACCAGTTTCCATGCGAGGTCTACTCAACATAAGATATATTTCATCATTCACACTACTTATTAGTCACACCTTGTATCAACAGTTGAACCCTATTACGACCTTACTAAATACCCGTTTGAAGCAAAGCAAGAAGCAGCAGCAATGACTTTCCTATCACTTAATCTTATTAATTATTAATCTTAATTATTAATCTTAATCTTATTAATTAATGAAATTGAATACGTTTGAATGAAGAAAAGTTATTTCATGAAAGATAACTACCTCAAAATGTGATTTTCTATTACTTGGTTATAATCTATACTTATAAAAGGCAATTCTTGCTTGTGTGTGTGCGATGTCCAGACGAATCTATCGCACTTACAGACCTTACATTTGGCACATAGGTAGACGTAATGGTCACTCAATGCACCTCTATGCCAAGATTTTAAAATTTAATCTAGAAATTTTTCTTTAATGTTTTGTGCTGTTTGGGGTCAATTTTGGCAAGTTTATGGCTGTAGTATCTTTTCTAATGATCGTTGAAACACAAACAGTGCACCATCGGATAGAACAAACAATTTTCGTTCTGATGAAGTTTATTTTGAACTTCCAACATAATTTACCGAAATTTGAGAAATTTTTATATAATATTCACATTTATGGTAATTTTTCATAAGGATTTCTTCAAATTTTCGCATCTGACTTTCTAACAACTCTATAGTTTAAATTTTTTTTCAGCTTATGACTGGAGCGTTTCTGTGGGATTTAAAAAAAGAACGGTTAAAATATCTTATTCCGTTTTTTATAAATTAATTTTTCCCTGATCAATTCAAATAGTTTTTTTCTAGCGGGATTTGACAGCGAGAGTTTCTCCGGACGATCCCAGAATTCATTGTTGCTTCCTCGCAGGAGGTGACGTGATATGCTTTCATTCCCAGCATGCATTTCTACAATCCGATTCCTTCCCGTGACGTTATTACATTCGAGTCATTCCCGAGAGGAAAAATAAGCGCGAAAATCAATAATGTGAATCTTTTGTTTTGATTTTGTTTCCAAAACTTTTTCGTGTAGTTGTGGGAATTTTTCCCATTTGTTAGAAGTCCTGATTCCACGGGCAACGCCGCGCGCGTACTGCTAGTATTTTATAAAGTAAGGACAACTAAGGGAACATTATCTAATCCATTTTTTCAATAAATTTTCTCCCTCTAAAATCAAGTAATGTAGGCCATCAAAACATCAACACAAGTATTTTTACACCAAAAGCCTTCCTTAACTTCGATCACTTTCATATGCTGACTAAAGCGAAGAACATTTGTATTAACCACACTTTTCTTAATACGATTGGTTTATGCCTTTATATCAAACTTATGGCTTTATGACTCCATTCAAGATTTGCAGCTCAACTTCATCGTGTAAGGCTTCTATGGCCTTGGGTCGAAGGAAGCTAGAATAGTGGAAGAAAATTGGAATGATTTAGTGCTGAAGAAGAAGATTTGATAACCACCTTTTTGTCTTTAATGCATATATTCCAGGCAATAAATCTTTTAATCAACGATCATGCGTGCAATTTGAAATTTGGGGACAACCCCATTTTTGTCTCATCTGATAAACAAGTAAGAATATAAAATAAGTTGCAAATTTTAATTTATAAAGCTGTTCAAAACATTAAAAATGAATTTAAATTTCTAACGTTTCATACCCTTAATTCCAATGATGAAAAATACGTAATATCATATTTTATATGATATTCCATTAACTTTTCAATCCCGAGGAGAGTTTTTCTTCTGGCTCCTTTAAAACCGGGACTTTTTGGGAGGAAACAACATGAATTGGACTCTCCCAACCTGGGTGGACATTTTTCCCACAACCCTACCCCCTACTGTAACATTTCCTTAAGGCGCACTGAAATGGGCTGTGGTTGGCAAGGATAATGGACCCCTCTGCCGCGCTTATATCCTAAGCTATCTCAGAACCTCACCTCCCCTCAAAAGAAATGAATCGTCTCAGATCGGCCCTCATCGCTGTTAAAGGGAAATTTTTAGGCCGCCCGGGACTGTCCCACTCGGTGTCAGAGGGTTAAAGGAAAGGTTACAGTTCTCTGCATAGTTCGATAGATATACTTCTACACATATATACTTCTAGCAACTTTTTTCTGAAATATTTTCCCTTAAAAGTGCTTTCAATATACGCATTAAATCACTTCAATAAATTATTATTTATCTTTTAAAAATCAGCCATTGTGCCGTCCAATGAAAGTGGTCTAAATTCAATAGACTTTTTTCTCATCATTTCAAAATATGATATGCCCTGGAAATTTATTCTCACTATTCTTTCCTTCGGATTTTAGTAAAGGGTTGCTCATGTATGAGTTTTTGGTACTTTCCCATTGGCTCAACATTCAATAATATATATATTACTAATTAACATTTATTAGTAATAATAAATGTTAATTATTATTATAGTTATAATAGTATTTACTGAAATGCACTATCCTTCGAATCTCCGTTCCTTAATAACTTAGTATGATATATTAACTTATCTATCCACTGTTTAGAATTTTTTAAGGCTTGTATTGCATAATTCCCTAACTAATGATTTCTAAAATGTTCTTCATCAGGAACGCTTTCTCTTTCTTTTATAATACAATCTACATCTAATAAAATTTCAGGAATCATGCATTATATCTCCATATTTCTCCTTCGCAACAGCGAACTAACTTCCACGACCTTACAGAATCTAAATTTAAAATTAAAGTTAAAATAAAAATATTCAAAAAGTAAATGAATCGATATTTTTTGTATTTAATTATATATCTGAAATCCTAAGAATACTTTATCCATAATTGTTTAAGAAAATATAAATATAAATACGACCTATCTGCTTTTGAACTGAACATGGAGAACGGAAAAAGACGTTTGAGCCGCTCGGAGGGTTAATGAAATAAAAAAATTAAAGCGGATCTCACAAAGCGGGAACGAATGCCTATGAAAGGGGTGCTTGGCACCCCAATCACTTAGGAATGACTGAAAAATGAAAGATGATTTGTAATATACTCGTGAAGGAAAAATGTTACCTAGAAAAAGTAAAAATTTCACTTCTATTTTCCATGCGCCATTTCTAGTTGAGGTGAAATGCAGGTGTTCGGGTGTTGGACAGCCCGAGAGCGTGCCTCCATTCCTAAATCTAGTCTCTATTTATTAAATGCAGCTGAAATTACCAAAATTTTAATGTAAAGGCTCGAAACTCTGCATTTAGTATGTATTTTCTCTCTGGTGTTTTTTCAAGGAATTATTTGTAAAGCATTTTATAAGTATCGATCTATACAGTTTTTTGTGCTCATGTGCTTGGGAATTACAAAGAAGTGTATACAGGGTGTTCATTAATTATTGTCGGGGTTTCCGTACCTCATAACTTTCGAATAAAAAATATTACGCAAAAACCGATTACGTATTCGTAAATTACAACTCAAAGAATTTTATTAATGATACTAGCTGTTACCCGCGACTTCGTGCGCGTAGAATTTGAATTATTCTTTTTTTAATTCACGAATGTAAATGTTTTGTTGCATTTTGAAAGGGGAAAGTAAAAGTTCTGACATTTGATAATACTTAATTGGACAGCTGACAGGAGTGTACTGTACATGTACGCTGATATAGGTATGTAAATTGTTTATCTATGCTAATATACTTTTGTATACCACGTTATTTGCACGGATGTAGAGGTTGTGTGGGCTGTACACACGTGAACCGGCCACATATAGTTGCCCATGTGAAAAATATGGTATTTCAAATGCACCCCTGCCACTTTCAGTGTCTGGCCCTGAGCCTCGCAAATGATATTTTTAAAGGGAATTGTTACCTTTTCAACTGAGATGATAAATCCTTCGGTGTTATCGGAAGGCGTGGAATTAAAACACTCTCTCTTCTCCCTATATCAGTCGTAACAGTAGCTTTCACGACGTTTGTACCTAGGTGTGTAATTTGTAACCGTGTGCCATTGCGCAGTCTCGGTATATCGAGGTTACGTATTAGTCGTACTGGCACACCAACTTTCAATCTCGGCTTGTCGGAAGGTGCCGCTGACAATTCTAAGATCTTGAAGAGCTCTACAGAATATGATGTTCCTTGTTAATGCCCATTACCGTATCTACAGAAGAATATTCTGCAATATCTCACTGTGAAAATTAAACAAAACATCGAGAGAATACTTCACTAACATCATTGGATCACTGTGTAACCGTATTAAAAGCTGTAAATGCTACCACAACAGGAAAACGGAAGTGTAAAGTTTCCTTTGTTGTTTATGGTCAAAGAAAGCAATATTTTCTTATATTAACTTTAACACTGACAAAAGCCAGCGCGCGAAACAGTAATTTGGCTTGAATTTATTTCTATAAGAATAAAAAGTATTGTTAGAAATTACGTTAAAAATATTTTTTAAACCTTCATAACAACCAGAGAAAAGACTTCATCGCAAAGGAATTATCATCTTTAGAAAGATAATAATCTGCTCTTTAATTTGGCATAAAAATAATTGTTGTCTAATAAATATGGCAGAAGTTATTGGCGAAAAACGTCTAAGCATTAGGCTTAAAAGCGACTAATGTTCGTTATTTAATTAAATATCTTAAGAAACTAACTAACTCTGAAAGTTGAAAATAGCACATTTAACCTAAAAATATGCTCTAGAATGCCGTGTGTAAATTTCATGTCGCTTCCGTTCACCGTTTAGGAGGATTTATTGTGATCGACCGATCGACCGACAGACAGACAGATATATGTAATTTTTGCCTTATTTTATGAATATTTATAAACATAAGCAAAATTTTCAGAAATAAAGGTAAATTAGTTCAAAGTCTAACCATTTCCTAGCAACTGAGTAGCTATAAATTTGCGTTATTTCAAAATCGTCTGCACTTAAAACGTTAAAAAATTAACAAAAATTGAAGAAAAAATGTCACAGAAAATAATTTGGTATCATTGAAAAGGTACAATTTTGCACTTTAAGATGGTATAAAAATAATTTGTTTCGAACAATTTGTTCCGAAGTTACAGCGGAAAAAAGGATTACGTGATAATTGATTTTAAAAATAATTTATTCCACATATTTTCGCATTCCTGAAGGATCACGTGACAGTTGAGTGAAAAATAAAATAAAGTTCACGCGAATCGCGGAGTCATTGGGCTTTCTTTGTTAACTAATTTTAATCTGTAGTCAAAAATAATTAATTTAACGTGATTTCACCTAGCCTATGTCCGTTCTTGTGTTTGAAGCTACAACTCTGCCAATTTTCATCCAAATCGGTTTGGTAGTTTGGTCGTGAAAGATTAACAAACAGACAGACAGACAGAAAGACAGACAGACAGACAGACACACTTTCGCATTTATTATATTATTAAGGATTAAAAAGATTAATGAATTTGCACATGGCTGCCCTTCGTGGCTCGTAACACATCGAGACGAAATTCGATTTCCCTCCAAGTGCTCTCCAGCATTTGTGGGGTAACATTTTGGATCGCGGTAACAATTCTGCGCTTCAGTTCATCAAGGGAGGGCACAGTGGTCTTGTACACAATGTTCTTGACAATCTCGTCTGCTTGAATTTCGTGGACTGCGAGTAAACGTTTCTTGGATGCGATCAACATTTTCCTGCGAAGTGCTCGGTCTTCCCGCTTCCTTTCGGTGTAGAACGCTACCAGTTTCCTGAAATTGTGTTAACCAGCGTCTGATAGAACTATCCGAAGGAGGATCTTTCTTGTACGTGGTCCTGAAGCGACGTTGAGTGGTTATGACTGATTTAGTTTCGAAAAACCACAATACACACATTGCTTTTTCTTGCACGGTCGCCATTTTTATTTATGACGTCATAATTACCCAGACTGCAAAGGCGCCAAGATCGCATTGTTGCCACGTAATATTCTTTGAGTTGTAATTTACGAATACGTAATCGGTTTTTGCTTACTATTTTTTATTCGAAAGTTATGAGGTACGGAAACCCTGACAATAATTAATGAACACCCTGTATTTTTCTGTATTGTGTGTGTAACCCTGAATGATTCAGATCTCCATGAAATTCGAAACATTTCTGCGGAATTCCTTTCAAAAAGTGATATGAATTTTTGTTAAATTTATAATATATAAATGTGCCAGTAAGAAAATTACCAGTAAGTTATCATAAACACATATTGTACATTCAGAAAAAAAATGCGTATTTTGTTCCCTATAAGTAAATACATATGTAAGAACTATTTTTAGTATTATTTAATGTTTATGTGGGCATTTTGAAATAAACATGTTTTCAATGCACGAACGGCTGGGTTTCAATCAGGAAATCTTCTTGGATAATATATTTATCCTTAGAGAAAATATTTTGGAATTGTTGTTTAAACAATTTTTAAGTCTTAAATGAGCGAAAGGAAACTTTTCATCGAAAAGACTTATTTTCTGTTTGAAATATTACGCTTCAATTACAAAAGAAAGGAATTAAATGCTTCCCAGCTTTTGTAATACAATGAGGTCTTTCCGAACATTCTTTCATTGTTTCGAAAGGCCATCGAGTTCGTTAACAAAGTCGGTTGAAAAGTAGAGAATTGGGGGGTAGGGTAAGCTCCAGAAAATTCTGTGAATGACTTTAGATTTCAGAGAACTCAGCTTGAAAGCAAATAGGCTTACGGGGATTGGACTGTGATTGCGTAAATTGATGCTTTCGCAAACACTACTTACGGTTCTCGGTTGCAGAGAAGACTATTTTTAGACTAAATAAGCCGAAGGAAATTATTAAACCAATATTCAGAACAGAAACAGCTAGTATAAGCAGTAATAAAAATGCATTTGTAAGTTTAAAAAATGACGGAAGCTGTCTTTTTCAAACAGGCGATGATGTTAAAGACGTAGGACTACTTTACTCGCTTGACTCATATAATTTATATATTTCTCGAAGTTATATTCTTCGAAATTCCAGAATATATGATATTACATATATATTTCTCGAAGTTTCTCGATTTCTCTTTGTTACTCGCGATTCTCTTTTGTTTCTCGAAGCATCTCGGATTCTCTTTGTTACTCGTGATACTCTTTTGTTTCTCGAAGTTTCTCGCGATACTCTTGTTTCTCGAAGTTACTCGTGATTCTCTTTTGTTTCTCGAAGTTACTCTCAATTCTCTTTTGTTTCTCTGAAATACTAATGTATATAAAATTGGCGAAATAAAATGAAACTAAGGATAGAATGAAAATTGGTTTATTTCTTAATAACATATTTTCAGTGTCAATTCTTTTGTTTTGAATTCTTCAATCGCTGAACTGCATTTCCTATTTTTATTTTATTTTTTCTACAATTTCTGTTGTTACTCTTTATCGCTAAACTAAGACATTAGTTATGTTTTTAACATATGGAGTTATATAGAGTATAGTGTGACCAATTCTTGCGTATTTTTGTCCAACTTTGCGACTCAGTAGCCGCTGAACTACAATTCCGATTTTCAATTTTTTTGGTAACTTCTGTTGTTACCCTTTATCTCTAAAATAAGACATTAGTTATGTTTTTAACATATGGAGTTACCGAAATATAGAATATAGTGTGACCAATTCTTGCGTATTTTTGCCCAACTTTGCGACTCAGTAGCCGCTGAACTACAATTCCTATTTTCAATTTTTTTGTAACTTCTGTTGTTACCCTTTATCTCTAAAATAAGACATTAGTTATGTTTTTAACATATGGAGTTACCGAAATATAGAATATAGTGTGACCAATTCTTGCGTATTTTTGCCCAACTTTGCGACTCAGTAGCCGCTGAACTACAATTCCGATTTTCAATTTTTTTGGTAACTTCTGTTGTTACCCTTTATCTCTAAAATAAGACATTAGTTATGTTTTTAACATATGTAGTTACCGAGATATAGAGGATCTCCCACACAACGTTTTTGTGGCGTTTTGGCGAGTGAATCAAATTCCTTCCTGAGACCCCAATGGGAGGAACGTAGTCCTACGTTGAAAAATATCTTTTAAATTAATTCAGCCCTTAAAAAAACTGATTGTAAGAACTTAAAATTCTAAGATTCTTGTTCTTTAATCTCTTTTATATAGAATCTTTTCCACGCTCTAAATTCAGTAACACACATTTATTTAAAATTACATCATCATTCCATTCTTCATATGATATTCTAATAGTGGAAACTAAGTAATAATAATATCTTGAAAAGATTGGTGAAGTTTTTCAAGGATTAATATCTAATTATAATTTTAGGAAACAGGTGTAGTTTAATTTTTCAATTACATTTGCTAAGACTTTTTATCTTCTATTTATTTTAATGCATGCAAATAAGAGAGAATTTGAAACAATAAGTATAAAATGGGCATTAAGAAATATTTTTAAATTTACAGCATGTTTGGAATTATATGATAGCAAATTATTTCTCATGCCTTGCAAAGTTGGGAGATTAACACACAACATGTACAATCTCTCAACCTATCTAATCCCTTTTTCTACCATATAACAAATTTTTTAAAACACAGACGAAAAGGCTTGCAGCATACGAGGAATAGCCACTGAAATTAAGTTATCTGAGGGAGTTTTTCAAAAGTAAATTTCCTTTTACTTGCTGTTTTAGGTTTCTTTCTGATTTATTGCAAAATAAATTATAGTGCAAATAGCTAAGATCACAATTGTCGGTTCCATGTGGCTAAAATAATGGTTGTTTTTGTAATGAAAGTTGATATTTTTTACTCTTCTTTTAGGATTACTTTTCTGTATATTAAATTATTATAGAATCCTAATTAAATACCTAAATTGAGGAAAATTGACTTATTAATTGCCGTGACCCTAAGATTTCATAAAAATTAAACATTCCGATTCCATTCGCGTTCCTCAAATTTTAAATATGTTCTTGTATTACTTTCAAATTTTATGCAAATGTGATATATCAATGATAGTTGTATCATAGTAAGCAATATTATGCATATTTTTTGTCATAGTTTTTCTATGGTTCGATTTATTACAAATACAATTCTAATCCCAGAAATGGTTTTCACTTTCGTTGTAGCATTGCATTATTAATAATTCCGATTACCTATGCATTTAATTCTTTGAATATTCAGGTAAAATATAGATCAGAAAAGAAAAACTTATGTGTAGATTAATAATAACTTTCGAAAATGTCGAAGAAACATAATTTTCAATTAACTTCCTGTGGCTATTTAAGTTAACAAATTGGCAATAAAAGGTTCAGAATACTTTTGTCATATTTCTTTGGACATTTTAGTTTTTCACAGTTAAGTCACAAGCATAAGTGCTATTTTTTCTTCTGCCAATTAAACTGTCTGCGATTTTTTTTTGAAATCCGATACGATGTTTAATAAATGAGAATCCCTTTCTTTCTATATACAGGCATTCTATTCATGACTCCTTTCTTCTATGGTGGTTTAAATTATTGTCAGCCTAGTTTAAACATTCACAATTATTAGAGCTTACACTATAATTTAAATCAACAGAAAAAAACTTCACAATAACGAACAAAACGACTTAAAAAAGAAAGAATACGACTCCATGGTCTTGTTTTAGTGTAAAATTAATTGCATATACTTTCAAACGTATTCTGTGTTTTATACTTACAAAAAGCTAAAAAATCAAAATAAGATTCCTAAATTTTTCCTTTAATTATCTTCATTCTGAAACATAAATGAGGTACACAACAGATTCCTTTAAAGTCTTGCAATTAAAATTTAGAGACTACAAAGAAGTCTGAAATATTTAATATTATCAAAGGAGTTCTTGAAAATGTAAGGTAATTTGATTATAATTTAGGATGTAGATTATAACACGTTCTTTTTTTATTTAGCATTAATTTAATTTCTATTTTGTCTAAGAATGTAATTTTTTGTCATTATTAAATCGATGAAAATAACTTTTACTTTCTAACTGAATTTATCCATCTTGTGTCGTGGTTATGATTTTAATTGTTTTTACTTCTAACTCGAGGTTACTCTCAAACATTTTGAACTGCGTTTGTGTTTCCGAGTTCGTTGTGGGTCTTTTCCTGTGGGAACTGCGGGGCCAGAGGGACCTCACACCACCAATCTAATACAGAAATAACATTTCTTTGTAGTATTAGCCACAAGAAGATCCTAATATTGTAGAAGTGATGCAGTGACTCTCTGGTGTTCAGTTTTTGTTACATTAATACCCTATATTGTAGCTGCTTGAACTTTATGGTGGTCCAAAGAATTCAAAGAAAATTTTAAATCATTATACATATCATTTCATGTTTCAAAGTCACGCAGAAGTCGGGAAAACGGATTGATTACCTTCAAGTTTTAGAATTTTAAAACTTAACACTATCTTATTATTATAAGCTGTGTCTTTAAGTACCTGTTTCTCTAAGAATAACTTTTTTTCAAAAAATTAAAATTCCATCAACTGCTTTTGGTCCAATATTAACTCCAAACCTAGGCAAAAAAGAAGAAAAATTAAAATGAGTCGGAATAAAATGGAAATTTTAGTAGGTTTTCAATGACTTCATTATTTCATTTTCACGTCGTTTCCTCTGAAGGGTACGCTTTTTACCTGTTGTCAGTTATCATCAATTTTTTAATAGTCCAGTCAACGAAGGAAAAATAGAAAAAGAAAATGGTGTTAGTTTGAAATTTGGCACAGTTGTTGGGGGTGATCTCTAAACGACATACCTAAAGTCAACCGGTGGGGTTACCTTGCAGGGAAATTAAAGGGATTTTTCTCAGTTTTTTCTGTCTCTCGAAAACTATGGATTCTGGCTGAAAAACTTAATGTAGAGAAGTTAAACTACATTGACTTTCCTACAAAACTAGTCCAAAATGTTTTGGAATGAGGAATTTACTAGAAGATACAGGGGGGGGGGGAGGGGTTTATAAGTAGATATTTCAAAATTCCTTTTTTGTAATGGTAAAATTAATTAAAGTGCTGAAGTATAGCCCTCAGAAGAAGAGACCTCATGCCTATACAAATAGTGCCAGGCTAGTATTGTTTGTGTGAGTAGTGACGGTTGGTTTCAGGAAGGGGCAATAGAGCCTATTTGGTGACAGTCAGTGTTCCTTCCTCCCCTTCAGCTCATTCCCTCCACTAAATCCCTTCCTCAAATGCTTTTGGTTCTGTTAACGCCCAAATGAATGTATTTAGACAGTAATCTAAATCTACATATCTATGCTGAGTTTAACTAAAAGCTGTAACATTCTGCCAGTTCAACAGAGCATTTTCTTGCCATTGGAAGATAAGACCAAGCATGTTCAATTACTAACACAGAAAATGGCTACTAAAGAGACTAGAGCAAGGTGTTTACAGGGGATGTTGTTCTACTTATATTGTGGATCGGGTTAGAGAGGAAAGAAACTTTTTTCATACCAAGGGAAGAACCTAGACCTAGTCGTGTTGTCTTATTGCTTTGGCACCCCAAATGCCATTTATTTTGTAAGAGCCTGGCAGGGAAAGAAATGAGAACTAAATTATTTTTTGCAAGAAGCTGGAAAGACTTTCTTTTGCCCTAGACCATCCTCCTTCTCCATTACATACCTTGGCTGCAGGGAATTACACGCGGATATTTACAGGAAAGAAAAAAGCACTATAGTTACATTGTTCAAATCCAACAAACCAGATAAAGAAAACATTTACTGACATCTTTATAACTATCAACATCGGATGATATCTCACAAGCCAGTGAAAGATGACTGCTAGTACACTTTGAAAGGCAAGAAAAAACATGCACCTCACCTAATATCGTGGTAGGGTTACACAGAAGTATACAGCACGATACGGCATGGACTCGACTGTCTGAAGGTATCTTGGAGGCATTCACTATTCATCTTCAGGACAGTCCACAAATCCATAGAGGTGCGAGGTGGCGGGGAATCTATTCTCAACAGCATGTATGCAAGGCATCCCGAATATCTTCAATAAATGACCATCTTCTGTAGTTTGATGAAAGCGATGGAAATATCACAAAGTCAGAAGGGAATTCTGGGCGGTTGGTAGCAAATCTCGGCGCGTACAGGTGTCGTATTGTCCTGCTGGGAATTGCTTCCCAATCCGTCGAAATGCACAATGGACGCGAATGTGCGGAGTGATCGGACAGGATACTTAGTACCTGCTCAGAGTCGTCTCTAGACGTATCAAGGGTCCATATCCCGCCAGCTGCACGTCCCATGCCATCACAGAAACCACCCAGATTAAACCAGACCCTGTTGACAAGTAAGTCTGGATAATATTCTCGTCTCCATACTCGTATACGTGCATCCGTCCGATACAATTGGAAGCAGACTCATCCAGACCCAGGCCAACGTGTTTGATCATCAACAGTCCAATGAGAGTAGTGTTATCAATTTGGGAGAGGAGTAAGCTTTGTGCCATTGCAGTCAGCAACGATACAGAGTATAGGTAGCTGGTTCTGAAAGGAACCCCTATAAATGACGGTCCGTTAGACAGTTCGCGCATGACACTTGTAGATGCCCCATCATTTGAAATCCGCGGCAAATATATGAGGAAGTATTTGCACGTTTATCGTGTTTAAAGATTCGCGTCTGGCTCGTCAATGAATTAGTTCTTTTCAAGGTCTTTTCCGGCCGCATCGATGGCGAGGGTGATGCTTTACCGGATGCCGATATCACGATCGTGAAATGAACCGTACGCAATCAAATTTCATCCTTCTTCCGGAGATGAATGCTATGTATCCCATCTCAGGCTGATTATAACGCCACGTTCAAGACCATGAAATCTGGTAACCTGCCATTTTGGCAGCAGGAACTGATCTAATACATCTTTCCGGACATCTTTTGTCTTATATAGGCGTTGCCGACCTCATCAATTTACGATAATTGGTTGCATACTCCGTTATTTGCAAACGCATGCCTGTACCAGTTTTTCTAGCTGTTCAAGTGTATAAAATACCGTTTTGTAATGAATCTCTTGAATAACCATGAATAAAGTAACATTCTCAAATCATCCAACCAATATCAGAGCTGATCTTTCTCAATTTTAACTCAGAAAACTAACATTTTCAACCACTTATTGTAATTATATTGCTTTTCCAAACTGCTATAATATTCTAAACTATTTATGTAAGAACTTTCAATGAGTGGACTATTTATTTTTTTTTATGAAATTTAATTTAGTTTTAATTTTGTACATAGTGTTTTGCTAGGCTCCATAGTTTTACGATATATTTAAACTAGAAATCCCCTTTCCCAGCCCCCGTCCCTCCTGGGCACTCTCCTGTGAGGACTTTCAGTATGTCATTAGGGCACTCCCCAGCAACTGTGCCAGATTAAGAATTTCAGAAACTACACCTTTCTTTTTAGATTTACAATTCGTTGACTGGACTACAGTAGAGAAACTTATGATGAGGGGAATGGATGTGAGGGGAGAGGGGCAACTGTTCATGAAATGGTTTATTACCTCTTCCGACGCATTCTACCTTGTATGGTGTATCATATAGGCAGGGTTATTGTGAGGTTGTGGACTCAGCACTTTTGTCGATCTTACCATATCAATAAAGAATTTTAGAAATGAACTTTAGGCTCTGTATCTTCTAAACTATTGATACTGAAACAAGTAGGACTTTGACATAGGAAAAGGCATGTAGTTGTTTCTAATTGAGTGTTTTTTGATAGAACCCACTTAGTTTTGAGATATTAACAAGACTGAAAACAGTCCCTTTAAAATCCCCCCCTCTATTCCCGCTCAGCCCCCCCCGACTTGGCGAGACTTTTTTGAAATATATCGTTTGGACACTTAACAACTGTGCAATTTCAAAACTACACAAATTTTTTTCCTTCATTCGATTTTTTTAGTCTTCGTTATTTGGACTATAATGTATGCATTAGGTGTTTATGTCTGTGTAGTTTTACGAATTTTTAGTAGAATTCTTATTACATCAAGCAGTCATAATCACAAGGCTATCATTTATATATCATAAATTTGGTCATCTTAGACGCTATTCTATCCATTAGATGTCCTTACATGAAGATAGCAATTTGGTACTTCTTTAATTTTTTATTTCAAACTATTGGAAATTTAGTTAGTAAGGTAACAGTTATGTATCTCCCAAATAAAGGATCGATTATAAAGAAGAATTTCCCTAGAGTAGCTCATCCCAACCGCTTTTGAAAAGCAAGGATCGTCCAGCTTGTTATTTAGCCATTTGAAACAAAATATCAAGCCAAGAGAAGAATCTATACTGACTAATAATGTGTTCCTATCCAGTCATATTGCAACATTAAAGCCGCATAACTTACTCTAAATGTAAACAATATTCAAACTGCTTCACGATAAAAGCACAGAAACTGC
>BGPR01002046.1:0-29766 GCA_013235015.1 Araneus ventricosus
CAGACCTTTATGTCATGGTCTCGTCTTGTTGGGTAAAAAAAAAAAAAAAATCATATATTTATTTCTTTAATTTGCATACCCATAAAGATCATTCTGTGTTATAGTATGGTTGTCCTATACTGGATGTGTTTAACCCCTTCAGACCTGGTGTCCGGTATACCGGACATCAACTTTGAACAGCTCCTATTAATTCAATAATTGACGAAACTACATGCTGTTTTTTTAATTTGATTCTCGATTTTCTTAGAAATATAATCGTTGCAAGAATTTTTCGTTTCGGGCATGGAATAATTTTACTTTTTCCAAAGAAAAAAAAATCGAGGAAATCATCGTTCTTCTCAAAATGGAGCTCGGTGAATTTTGTTTTTCAAGTAATTTCTTGTTTTTAATCCTTTTTTTACCATTTAAAAGGCTTCTACAATATTTTATTACCCTTTGACAACCATTTTAAAGTGAAATTTGTGTAATATTATGTCTTTTTTTTAGTTGAAATATCCGGTATTGTCCGTATGCCGGACATGGGATAACTTTTTTAATTTTTCATCTACAGGCTTGAGATTTCATTTATGTTTTAACTTTTGTAGTAGTATACAGGACGCCAAAGGAAAAAAGTCGAACTTCATTATTTCTTAATTCCAACTGAAGGGGTTAAGAAGCATCAGGACTCGTAACTGGCATTGTATGTGAATTTAATAAAGTGAGTGTATATTCTAATATCAGTACGATACTGTATAGGGACTGTCTTGAGAAATTCAGTTCCCTAAAACTTATCACATGCCAGTGTAAATATCATGTATCTACTAAACGAAGTATTCGTATAAATCCGATTATTCGTTACGACGTAGTAAGTGTAAATGGCCAGTGGCACCCGAGGCACAATGTGATTCTTTTCGTCCGTTGTTGCCATCAGTGCCTTAGCAAGTGTAAATGGCACCCAGGGTGTAGTATTATCTTTTCACCTCCTTATCATATGTGGCTGTAAAAAGTTAAATAAACATAAATACACTAATGTTTGTTTCTTTATGGCGCCCAGGGCCCTTGTCACCACCCCCTTCGTTATGCCAAGGTAAATGGAGTCGTAATATATTGTTTTGCCCCTTTCGTCTTATTTAGCATTAGCCGCCTTCGGCGACCAGCTTGATCGCTGGAAATAAAATTTCCCCTGAATCTCTTATGCTTATATTCATGGTTCCTTTAACAAAGTAGTTTTAAACTTCAAATTCCATAGACATTTAACCCGCGTTCTTTTCGTAGCCTTGCACTTGTTCTGTTCCTTGTCTACATTAACGTAAAATACGCATTTAATTTCAACATTAAATTGGCGCGGCACCTTTTACGACCACCAGCATGCTAATTAGCTTAAAACACGCTGATAAAAATAATTAAAACATAGCAATGTTAATCTTTCAGTTCACTGGATTGTGTGATTTCATTATATACTTAATACATTGAGGACTTCCTTTACAGATTTCACAGAAAAAATGGGTCAAATAAAAGAAGAAAGTAAAATCCACTTAGATATTTTCTTAGCTTTCAACAATGGAAGGGAAACATGCAATTAAACATTTCTTTAAACGATGAAAACGGTTTGAAATGCGTTGCAACAATGGAAAGTATTCTTGTAAGTTATGCCAAAAAATATTTTTAAAAATTCATTAAGTTTGAGAAAAAAATCATGCAAACTTAATTGATATCATTGAAAAGGTAATTTTTTAAATTTTCAGTGGGTGTAAAAATAGTTTTTGTACTTTAATGTATTCGAAAGTTATTAAGGATGAACGCCGAAATTTCGCTTAATGTTTAATTAATTAAGATTTTAATTAAAATTTCAAAAAAGCGCTCCGAGGTGCACATTCCCACCCTCTAAAGTATGTTTGTACCAAATTTCGTTGCTCTAAGCCTAGCGGTCTGTATTGTAGAGCGCCAACACACAGGCATTCTCCTTTATTAGTAGTAGAGATTAAAATGCATAGAATAAGCACCCTGTCTTTTCATTCATTCAGAAATTAGACATATTTATAAAATCAGTTATAACTATTTTGTTTTGAATTTGTTTAAAATCTTGATATTCAGCTACTTAACTGTGTGCCAATTTAAATTGTATGAATTATTCTGACTAAATGATTGTTCTAATGTAATTGATAAAAATTCTGTTATTTAAAGTATTAATCTTTTTAATTAACTGAATTCAAATGTATATCGTGAGATGTTTGGGAATTGTTGATGTAAAAGCGTTGTTTTGCTAGGTAGTTGTTAAAAGAAATTCATTGCTTTGAAACTGCTTTTTGTACAAACAGAAATTCAAATTTGAAACTTACCCAGCCGTGATTATAAATTCACCGTTCGTTTCTACGAAATCTATAAAACTGCATTCTTCCAAAAAATGAAATGATTTGTAAATGCTAGATGTATTCGCAGACTGCTCTTGCGGATCTGTACAAAATTCATTGCCTTCGCTTTCTTCACGTTCTTCGGTTTCTTCAAGAGAAAACCATCTGTTAGATGTCAAATTTTAGACTAATTGCTGGCTTGGTTCAGAAATATGCCAAGTCCAAAATGTTTAATTTTAATTATCATGAATTATTCTTTGGATGCATATATTTTGAAAGTAGAACTATATTCAACAAAGGACCAATTCCCCTAAAATGTCGGAAGTATTCTATGTGCAGTTTACTGTTTTAATTCCTGCATAACTAGAATAATATATAGCTTTAGACTTAACATAGATCTGGTCCAAGCCTGCAAGATATTCGTTTTACATTTTCAATTTAATGCGTACCACTTTTTAATGTTGTCTCAGTTTAAAGAAGGTATTGCAAGCAGTGGCGTAGCTGCAATTTTTGCTGCCCGCGGCGAACTTGCATCGTGCCGCCCTTCCTTTACGAGTAACATCAGGTACATAAACCTAAAAAAAATCCAACGGAAAAATATTTTTTTAATAGCGTAATTCATCATTTCAAGCCGTCGATCTCTGCAGATAGGCTGCAAAATCCCGCGTCAACCACCAGACCTTTCACATACCGGCAACTTTCTGACAAGAGCCTAAAAATGCAAATTATTTACATTATTTTAATATTTTTTTATTAATTACATAATGACTGAACTGGCGCCACTGCTCTTCTTTAGAAAAAGTTGTTTTCCTACATGTCTGAGTTTGCCGCCTATTTCGAAGTGCCGGTGCGGACCGCCCCCTTTAGCTCTACGCCACTGGTTGCAAGCTGTATTGCTCATCCGAAATAGAGCTTATCAAATAAGTCGACAAGATTTTTTTTATTATGTATCTTTTTTCGAGATTTTAATAAATCTCCCAATTGATTCTCTCTTGGGGTATTAGGAAACCTTCTACTTCACTGGAAAGTCTGTGGTACCAAAGAGTTTTAAGACTCCGAATTCAAGAAAAAGAATAATAAACATGATTAAATTAAATTCATAATAGACAATGAAAACATAATCCAACTAGAATAATTACCCAATAGCCTTTGAACAAATTCTAACTTATCTTGTATTCCATACACCTGAACATACTAAATCCTTCCTTCCCCATAATTCTTTAATACAGTCAAACCCCGTTAACACGAAATCGGCGGGACACCCAAAATTTTTCGTCTTAACCGGATTTCGTGTTAAACGTTAAAATAGCGGTGCCATCTAGACTGCGCTTACCAAGCTATTAATTAAAAGATAAAATATATCAGTTTTTAGAAATCTGAAAATAATAAAAGTTTTAATTTTAGAGAAGAAATAAACATATTGTATCCAATATATCAAATAATAAATTTATTTATCTGTTACTCAAAAAGTCAGTTATTGACTTTGTTTCAATTTTTTAAGATGACATTTTTTCAGAAAGGCATCCACCTTTTCTAAATTATCCAATGCATTCGAAGTATTATCCTGTTCCATAAGAAAACGATACATTGTTTTCATTACAATTACCACTTCGTTTAGAGTTACTACTTTTTCTAGTTCCGGATCCCCGGCGATTTTGTCCCTCCCGCCCCTCCTTTCCGCCGGCCTGGATGAATGTGAAATCAAAGAAGTTTCAAAACAAAAATTCGACGCTGAGAACTTTTGTAAAAGAACGGATTTTGACCTTTAAAGAATATACAGTGGAGCCTCGCTATAACGAAATCGTTTGGTTCCAGTTGAAAAATTCGCTATAGAGAAAATTTCGTTATACGGAGATTAGAGATTTTTGTAGTTATTTAAGTAGATGTTACAAACCTTTTATTAGGTGGGATAAGTTCAAAAGTATTTAATTATGGCTTTTAATTAAAAATAAAGTAATATATATTATAAATTTGTTAAAATTTTACTAATTTTTATTGTATAAATAAAATGCTCAAAAGTGAAAACATTTCACCAATTTAGAGAATAATATGTACTAGTATGTATTTACGTTTACTTTACTTGAAAAATTCCGTTATTTTACATTGCTTTGCATTTCGTGATGTTAACTTTTCATAAAATGTTTCACATTTTATGAGTGAGCTAAAAATAGAGTCGGGCACATTTTCTTCCAGTTTGAAACCTCTTTTAATAGTTTCGTATGATTGTAGAATTTCAGTCCTATGTGGTTTTGGCTGTATCACGTCTTCATTTTCGGAATAACTGACGTTTTCCTGGCCGTTATTGTTGTGCATTAAACTTTTCAAAATCTCTCCATCTGTAGGATATGAAGCAGTTAACAGTTCTGCGTCCACTTCTAAAATGTCGGAGAGAGTTGCATCATCTGTTATTCTTCCGTTCCCTTCTACTGTTTTCCATTTTTCTTTCAAGCCGCCAAGATCGCATCTTCACCGTCGGAATCACTGTCATCTGTCTGATTACTGAAGCCTCCTCTTTTAAGGCAATTACGGATTGTTTTAGCAGTTGCATCAAATTTCCATACTTAATAAAGTTCTACAATTGCTTTTCGAAGATCGATGTTTTCTTGAACTGTTTCATTTTTTTTAAAATTGCACTGATAATTTCTTTCAAGATTATTTTCCTATAGTGCATTTTTAAATTTTTAATTATTCCGAGATCCAGGGGCTGCAAATTTTTGTGCAGTTAGGAGGAAAGAAAATGACATTAACATTTTTTAGCTTTTCTCCACAATCTTTTGAATGAATTGGATAATTGTCGATTAATTAAGCAATTTGACGGTGTTTTTGTCCCATTTGCTTGTCCAATGCTTTCAACCATCTGTCAAAAATTTCAGACGTCATCCACGATTTTTTGTTTAATTCGTCTAAAGATTTTATTCCTTTGAAGCACCTTGGAGATTTACTTTTTCCAAAAACAAGCATCTTTAACTTTTCCGCGCAAGTCATGTTGGCACATGACAAAATTGGGAATCTTTGTTTGCTTTTCTTTCCTCCGAAACATTTATCTCCTTTAAAAGCTAGCGTTTTTGTAGGGAGACGTTATCGCTGGAATGAACAATGCGAGTGGTTGCACGTGTGAGCGATTTGTTTGCATAGAAATTAGCAACTTTCTTCAAAAATGACAAAAATCGAAAAGATAAACGTCTGAAAAAATTCGTTATAGGGAGACAACCACTTCGTTATATGGAAAATATTTTGAATGTTTTTTAACATTCCGATTAAAAATTTTGTTATAGGGAGAAATTCGCTGTAGGGAGATTCTGCTGTATTCTTTTCGTCTTAAGCGATATTTTGCGTTTTCGTGTTAAAGGAATGAATTAACACTACTCTCCAGACTTAATCGACGGGGGCCAATATTTACTTCGTGTAATAAGCGAGATTTCGTGTTAACGGGGTTTGACTGTAGTAATCTCCCTAATCCTTGCATTCGACACTTAACACGCAATGTTTCCCCATCTTTACTACGTTACTCAACAACCTGTGCATTGATGTAAGCTTTTTCATATTGTTCGAAATCATTATTCCTTTCATTCACACCCTGATAATCAAGAAATTGTGTATATTCCTTTATTGTGTTGTCAATTCTATATGTGAACATCATGTTAGTAATTTTTTTTAGTTTGCCATTTTTCCGTATGCTGTATTTTTTTTTTTTACGACTCAATAAAGTCCACCTACATCTATACCAAACCGGATAGGAGCCACATGAGCTCTAGAGACGCGGCGGTGTGGTGTTAAATGTTAAAAAATAAATCTCCACGTTTTAGTGCATGAATAAACAGACCGACAAATAATCAATCAGTAAACGGATTTGGTTCAAAATTTGATAGTGATCTACAATTCCGATGATAAAATGATGTGCCAAATTTCCTCCATCTAGATCGTTCATTTTTGACAGACTTTTCTAGCATATTCATTTTTGACATGCACACATTGTCAGACTCTGCATTAACGGATTTCTTGCGAAATTTGATATAGTTCTTCATTGTTCTGACAATGGACTCGTCTCCGGGACCAGGGGCGAGATGTCCCGTAATCAAGAAGTTCTTCATTGTTAGTGTAAAAGCCACATACAATATTTGATTCGTCTAGCGAGTTCCATTTTTGAGTTATTGTTTTCTCGGACATAATTTTAAAAAATTCGGGAGAAGTAAGAGAAGTCTAAATCGTGCGCAGATTCTTTGAAATTTCTACGTCGAATTTTTCTCCGATTACAATACAGTAAAACCCCGGTTAGCCGAACTCGGGTTATCTGAAATGCCACTGAAATCGCAAATCCAAAAAAATCGTACTGTACTGCACGGAAATAATTGCGAAGACGCGACTTTTTGCAACGATATCCCCACTTTTTTCTTTTAAGCCTTCCCAAGAAGATGAGTGATTAATTTTATAATGCTATGGTATTAACAATCAGTGGTGAATCCAGTAGGGCTATCGGGTTGCAACCCCCTCCCCCAGAGCTAAACCAAAATTCTTGATTTTATTTAAAATCACTACAGCTGTTTGTTCTTAAATTTCATTTAAAAAAAATAATAAAATCGTGACAGCATTGCTTTCTGGCTTGACAGGCTCGAAAATTTTCCTACTTTTCTAGTCCTTCCACTTGTACTTGTAGCGTTCAGGGTGCGTAGCGTCATGAAAAGTGCTTAAATTTGAAAACAATTTTTAAGCATCTTAAAAATGCTTAATTTTGAAAACAGATCCTTAAAAAGTGCTTAATTTTCTCAAGAAATGCAAAGAAAACATTCTCGTTTCAAAACCTCAGACGTTGAATACTATAAATCGAAAGCATAGTCATAAAGCTATGTTTATCGGATGTATCAAGAAGTAAAACTGACGAAAGGGAAGAATTTGGGGAAGGAATCCAGGGTGTGATAGATCCAGGGGTGTCAATACATGTTAAGGTAACGCTTGTAGTCCAGTCAAGGAAGGCCCAAAGTGAGGGTGGAAAAACATTAAAACATATAGTTTTAAAAATTTGTACATATTTTCGTGAGAGGCTCCTGATGAATATACTAAAGGTCCTGGTCCTGAGAGGGAGCTCGCGCCGCCATCTTGTGTTTCATCCCCCTTTTTTAGTTTTCCCTGAATATCTCGAAAACTATTCAGTTTTCAAATTACAATTGATTAAAAAAATTAAAGAGCGTGAAATTTCCTACGAATTCACGAATTTATTCTTCTAGCTTTTATAGTTTCTGAGATAATGGGTCTCAAAGTGTACCCCCATCTTGGATTTCAACCCCCTTTTTTAGTCTTTTGTGAATATCTCAAAAACTATTCAATTGCATTTAATATAAAAAAATTAATGTCCGCAAAATTCTCTACAAATGCATGCCTTTACTTTTCGTCTAGTTTTAATAGTTTTCGAGATATTCAAGAAAAACTAAAAAAGGGGGGGGGGGATAAAATCCAAGTTGGCGGCAAACTTTGAGACCCATTACATCGTAAACTATTAAAGACAGAAGAAAGAAAAAAAGCATGTATTTGTAGGGAATTTTGTGCTCTTTAGTTCGTTAAATCAATTGTAATTTGAGAACTAAATAGTTTTCGATATATTCAAGAAAAAACCGAAAAAAGGGGGTATGAAATCCAAGATGGTGGCGCGAGTCCCTCCAGGACCGGGGACTTTTAGTATGTTTATCAGGAGCCCCTCACAAACATGTTTATCAATTTTTAAAACTATATCATATAATGTTTTTTTGAAACCCTTCGTTGACTGAACTATTAATGACTTTTTTTTCGCTCCCTCTTTCTTCAACAATGGGCACCACCGTATATTGAAGTACTGGAATGGTTATCCCGAAGGGGTGAATTAACTGGTAATTTGTTAATTTTAAGAAATGTTGGAAAAGGTCGCAGATTTTTATTGTTAATCTTATAAAAGTTGTTTTAATTTTTGGAAATGACAGTTTGCATTATCATTTTTATTTTTTGTCAAACCAAAGAGACGTCCTTTATTTTACAATAGAAGACGTAGTGAAAAGTTAAAATTAAAAAAATTACAAATTTAAAATAAAAAATACATATTTTAAATTTTTCAATTAAAACTACGCAGTATTATAAAACTGAAAAAAAAATCCTATGCTTAGAAAATACGTGGGTCTACATATGCGTGCATGTACAAAGGTGCTTAATATTTTTGGATAAGGTGCTTAAAAAGTCCTTAAAAGTTCTTGATATTTACTGCAATTTCTCACTACGCACCCTGGCGTTGACGCGGTCGGAAATATTTTTTGGCTAGTTATTTCATTGTATTTTTTATTGAATTATCGAAAGTATTGCATCATAAAGAACACTACAAGAATTATATTCTTTTTGTCAGGTGAGGAAAATCTGTAAAGTTAAAGTGTTTTGATTTACATAAGCCATGAGGTTTGACATTCGTCACCAGGATACAACATTTTTTTGCCCTCCTCCAGACCCGAATCCTGGATTGGCCACTGTTAACAATATTAATTACGATATTGTTTATCTGTGACTGTCAGGCGCATTGCTCCCGACTGAGGGTTAACTTTAATAAAGAACATTAGTATAACCTACAAATAGAGTTTTGAATTCGGTTTACACTCAAAACATTTCAGAATTACATTCAGTAATTAGATAAAAAATATAGTAATAGATGTCCATGGCTTAACCGAAAAAATCTTTATCCGAAATAGCTCCCCCACCCTTTAGCTCGGTTAACCGAGATTGCACTGTACTTTCTTTTTTTTGTACTTCGTACACGGGAAAGGTTTTAAAAAAAAGCTTATCGATTGTATAATTGCCGTCATTTTATGTTTGTGATCTGTCTAACATCAGTATCAAAACGTCATGATGTCAGTTCTTGACCAATAACATCCTGATTTCAAAACGAAACCTAAAGACTGTTCGGCAACAGATTCCGAGACTACCACTTTTGGACGATTTTACACCGGAAAGGGGTGTCTGGCAATGAGTCATATAACCCCATTTCCGGAGTTCTTTGTTTGGTCACGCTCAGTAAAATGTAACCATCACCCTTCCATTCTTCACTTCCCCCCTATTTTGATGAAAATAACTCCGCCCGGTGCATGCGCAAAAAGGGCGGAGGGTTTCCGAATCCGCCGCTAAACAATATGAATGAACACATTTGGTAAAAATAGACTTTTAAAGCAAGTGTTTTAATTTTATGTGTTTTATTTACTTTAGGGGGATTATATCCATACTTGCAACAAATGTTATGACTACACAAAATAAATAAATGGTTTTTAATGAGGGTTAAATTGTCAGATTAAATCAATTAAAAAGATAAAATGGTGAAAACAGATGTGGTAAATTCTTATTTTGAAAAAACAAATTAAAATGTCGAATTAGATCGAATAGAAGCAAAACTGCTGGAAATTGAAAATGCTCGTAATGTTACGAAGTATAGAAAGAGAAAGCATTGTAATCGCAAAAAAAAAAAAAAAAAAGAAATCGACCTCGAGATTTTTATGATTCTCCACGTTTCTGTCCACCCTGAATCCTAAAATCACATTTTTGGAATAATGTAGCACTATAACTCTAAATCGCAACGAGTTTGAGGGATGAAATTTAGTGTGTGGTCCTCATACCAAAATGATAAATATCTATCAGATGCTGGGCGAAATCCGTCAAAGGGAATTGTTTCTGTTTATCCATCTGGGTGCATTTGAACTCAAGAACGAAACGTGTTTGAGATGTTGAAATTTGATATCGTCACTTAACAAGCAACACCACCTATCTCAATTTTTTGAAATTTCAGTGAGGAAGGAAATACTGAACTTTTCACAACCAGTAACGAATATATCTGAATTCTTTTAACATCTGATATAAACATGAGTCCGCATGTTCCAACCAGATGTGAAAAAAAATTCAGAAATATTTGTTACAGGTTGGGAAAAGTTGAGTATTTCCTTCCTCACTGAAATTTCAAAAAATTGAGATAGGTGGTGTTGCGTGTTAAGCGACGATATATGTCTTTATCAACAGTGTTATAGATGTGTGTTAAATTTTGAACCAGATTCATCATCGTATTGACTGTGTCGGTTTATCTCTTTTTATGTGTGTGAACGCGATAACTCCAAAGCGCAACGAGGTAGCTGAATGAAACTTGGTATATGGATTTTACATCAAAATAGCAGTTCTGTATTAATTTTTGGGCTTATTCGATCAAGGAGAACAAATTAAATATTGAGTTATTAGCATTACAATGCGCATAAAAAGTCCTACCCAGTGAATTAAAACCGGTATTGGAACTTCATACTTACTGTTCAGCAACGGATTCCGAGACTACCACTTTTGGACGCTTTTACACCGGGAAAGGGTGTCAGGCAATGAGTCATATGAGCGCATTTCTAGATTTCTTTGTTAGATAACGCTCAATAAAATATAAACATCACCCTTCCATTTTTCACTTCCCCCCCTTATTTTGATGAAAATAATTCCGTTCGGCGCATGTGCAAAAGCGCGGATGGTTTCCGAATCCGTTGCTAAACAATATGGTAGTGTGCAAAATTTTATATGAGTCTCAAATAGTATTAAAATTAGTAAAACAGATTTGGGTCAGATATCTTTGATGAAGCCTCTGTTACATTTGGTTAATTCTCGCGATAATCAATGTTTAAAAATCGGTTTCATAGAACTGCAATTACCTTCCTGAGAATCGGTGTCTTCAGAATTCAGTGCACTGTAATCGCCAGCAGCTCCGGAGTCCCACATCATTAGCACAAACCTTCAGAAAAGAACGAACTTATTGTCAACAGAAATTACTTCAAGAAGGGTGATTGCTTAAATTTCATAATTCCCATTTTAAAAGTTACTTAAAGCTAAGTTTTTTCTTTATACACATATTTTGTTGAAACTGGAGATATTTATTGTTTGCCCCGTTCTTGTGCCCCATCTTTTGGAGAGAGATTTTTTCAAAGAATTGAACTTTAGTCTAGATAAATTTTACTGTGTCCATTCCATTTTGATCCTGCATATGTAGACAAGTACACGAGTGAAAGACTCATGATAAAGAGGAAGCTTGACATCTTCTGTTGATCAAAGCGACCATAGCGCCTGGAGTAGAAATAGGACTTACTGTTCCCCACGAGAACTCTGCTCGCCAAGGTGTCTCATTGATGGCGGTCATTATAGCAACTGGTTATGTTAGTAAAGATCCATTTCGAATAGGAGGAATTCAACTGAAGACGGGCTTTTATTTATTCTAGGCGCCAGTTTGAGGTGGTAAAAAGAGTAGTTGATTATTCGTCTTCTCGGTTTTGCCGCAGTTGCGTGTTCCTTCCCATTTGGAGCTAAGTGCGCCAATGTAACAAACTTGAATGAACTTCTACCTATTCGAAATGGATTCTTCCTAATATATCGTGTTTCTATAGCGACCACCGTCAACGAGATAACTTGGCGAACAGAGTTCTCGTGGTGGACAGACAGTAGTTCCAATATATGGGGTTAGATGTCTTTTGTGGAGAATTTTCAGGGAAATATGGCCCACATCTGTGTCTCACTTGGAGAAAACCGCGAGTACCCAGTCCGATCGCAGCTAGTGCTAAATTCACATCGGTCTACCAGTTTTCAAATAACTAGTTGATCCCCCACAGAGCATCTGCGCTCGATTATACGCATATCATGATTTTCATGGCGGTTCTAGAGCCAAACTGGCGATTCAACGCCCCAAGAAAGACGCGCCAAGACGAAAAAAGGCGCCAAGTGGTGTGTGTATCACAGAAAAATAGCCAATGTACAATTTTCACAATAGTAAGTTCCATAGTGTTCACCTCAATTTGTGAATTGACACGATTTTCCCTTCGCTGACTTAAACTATTTTGATGTTGATCTAAACTTCTCTGGCTCACCTAAGCCCATCTGCTTCATTTCTAACTGATCTGTTTTGAATCATTTCATCCAAAATTTCATTAAATTGTAAGAAATGTTATGGATTATAAAACTCTTTTTTTTTCGAGGAAAAGTTATTTTACACCAGAACGAATATAATAACAGGCTATGACTATGAAGTTATGCCTAACATGGAGGAGGCTACCGGTTTTGTTTTGTAAACAAATCGATCGTTGCCATCGGCAAAAGAGAAATTAACCTCTCTTCTGTGCCACGTAAGTTAGCGTTTTATATATTTAGATGCTGAATAAGAGGACTGCCAGAGGATAGAACCCGTAACCTTCTTCCTCCGATTCATGTTACGTAGTCATTCCTTAACCCACTAGGCACTTTGGTGGGCAGGTAAAATTTATATCACAAGTAGTTTATGTAAGAAATCTGCGCGTTTGGACAGTGGCAGAAAGCCTGGTTATCATAATTTTTTCTAAGGGCTACATGTCTTATGGTCTTCGGTTCTCTTTGGTGCAGAAATCAAATATCTTGTTAATCAATTTAGATCCAAGGTTATTAAACATTTTCATCGAGACCTATTTCCATTCGATAGAAATTTTGCCTAAAAACTTGAAAATAGGAAAAATGACGCATTAAATAATTATCTGAATTAAAAATATTCAGTAAATGATTTTAAGAATCTTTCGAGTCAAGATTGTTCTCTATATTTTTTGTACAAATGTTGGATTCTGAAGAAAAAAGACAATATGTAAGAAATTTCGCGCCTCTGATATTTTCTTAGCTCGTTTCTCTTTAATACTGCTTTATTAAACCTCAGCTAAGATTAAGTAACAACGCTTGATGTTTTTCACGTTTTGACTTTCCTCGACCAAAAAAAACTTTTCACGCGTCTCGTCTTCATGTTAATTTTTTGTGATCTGAACTACAAATATGCATAAAACAAAGTGCAAGTTATTATATCTTTAAATACTAATCAGTGACTCAAATAAATTGTAATATTCTTCATATGTATATTTGTAACTTAATAAGGTATTGTTTTTCAGTAACGGAAAAGGAAAAGCAGTAGCTAATTAGAGAAATATTACCATTACTGGGAGATAAACGAAGAGAACGGGAAAACGTATTCTTAATTTTGGACACTTGGAATCTGTAGTTCTGTAGAATGGATTTTTATTTCGAGTTTAATGTCTTCAAATGAAATTCCGGAAAATTCGATAAGAATGAATAGCATTATTTTTTGGTTTTCTATATTTGTGCAATACGCTATTTTCAGTTGAATGTTTTCAATGAATTGTTTTTTTTCTTTAACTAATGTTGGAAATGACTAATAATGGACTTTTCAGTACAAGAGAGATTAAGTTTTTCTAATTCTATAGTTTAGGAACCTGTTTTGAGATTTTTGTTTTCTCGCCGATTTGCGAGTTTTGAGTAGAGAATGGATTACTTAACGTTTTAAAGCAATGAACCAATCTTCTAATTTTGGGGATTTTAAGAATTTCAAGAGATTGGCTGTAAATTTGTTGACAAGAAAACATTATACGGTATATAATTCCTAAATCAAGCTAAAATTATATTATATCTTTTACTTTCTGTATCAGTTAGTATCTTCAATATAATGTGGCATTATTGATTCCGTAAATTGATTGTATTTGTTTTGAATTTTTTAATGTTTATATAATGTAACAATTTTTCTTTATACTCTTTCCCCCGATAGTTAACGCTCCACCCAATGGGTGAGGTAGGGTCGGACTTGGGTAATAAATAATATTGATATCCCAAATAATGCATATTTGACTGGGATGAAGATACTGTTTGATAATAAAAGAAGATTGTGTTTAAAACATTTATTTTGTTCAGGAAAAATATCGTCGAGTAAAATTTTAAATATTTGTTGAGAAGTATTTAAATATTTGTTTCGATTATACACTATATTTTGTTTGTGTTTGGCAGCATTCATAGGTATTATTTTCATGTTTTTATAAAAATCGTTTGGCTTCCGTCGTTTCCTTTCTTGCGCCTCTTCTGTTAAAACTTAAAATTAGTTCTAGAATTCTGAACTATAATAAATGTTAAATGGCTTGTGTAAGGCATTTGCGTAAAAGAGTTAATTAATTTACTTTATATTTTTTAAATAAATTTCTGCTTCACGTGACGTCCGTGATTTTATATTTAAATGAATTTTTATCTGAAAGTAGCGACATTCGATAAATCTCTGAATTGCTGTTATATTTTGTAAAATAGGGCATTTTTCTTTAAATGGAATTTGTCATGATGGACAAGATGTAATTAAGATTCTAAAAGTAATTTATATTTTGGAAAATTGCACTAGAGCAAATGATATGATTTTTGGTATAGCCGACAATCATTCTTAGCAAATATTATTTAAACAAATTGGATTCGATTTGGTCATTTTATTTATCGATTTATTACTGCGGCTATTTCATTTTCATGGGATCCGTATCAAAGTGGAATCATTTGGCGTATTACAAAATACATTTTCGTCATTTCGATACTGCTGTTTTTCTTTCAAATTTAATTTTTTTAGCTTCTGAACAAAACAAACTAAAAAGCACTAAGCAAATTATGTACGCTACTAAAGTATGGTTGAAATTATAATCAATAATAAGAAATTTTATTGCTGTTTTGGTATGACTGACAATAATAATTAGATTTAAAGTTGCTTGCATATCAAAAAATTATACTCGACATAATATGATATCGCTCAAATATTAATAATTATATAATTATTATATTTTATCACATGAAACATTTGGGGCCAAAATGAATGCATCATCGCTCATTCTATAAACATTTAAAATTATGAAGTTGATTTGACAGGATACATGAACTACCAGATTTCATTCAGCACATAATAATTTTTTAAAAAAAATGAAATTTACAATATTATCCTGGCGAATATTTTTTGTTGCAAAAATTAGTCATTAATATTATTGATTTAATCTACGCCAACAAGACGAGGGTTCTATTAAGTGTATTATCAAAAATAGCAAAGAATGATCAAATTAGAATTCTGCAAGTGTTTCCAAATAAAATAATACTAGATAAAAACTAAGTTTTTAATCAGTATTTTTATTTCCAAAACAAAATAATAATTTTGAATTGCAGAATGGAAACTTTTATGACTTCGGAAATGCGGCTGTCCATCTCGCAAGAATTCTTTTGAACCTAAATTAAATTGTAAATTTGAAGTAAAATCACTGAATTCTAATGAAATTGCAGCCATCATATTTTAAGAAAAAAATTATCACATTATTACTGCTTTAAATCTATGTAAACCTTCGTTTCTAATTTAAAACTTCCACTGTTTTTGTTAAACTACCTTCTGAATTTGAATCAAATTAGATTGTGTTTAAAATTTAGTATTTTTTAATTAAATGAAACGAAATAAGTGAACAAATAAAATACATTGCGTTATAAGTTAAAGATCAATATGGAGTAATTTATAAAAAAAATTTAAAGTATCTTACCACAATCTTTTTTCTTTAGTTATGCTATATATATCCTTGTTGCTTCATTTACAAACTAAAAAGAATATTTTCTGTTGCCATAAAATAGTTTATTAATGAAAAGCTCGCGCAAAAAATGTCTTTAAGTTTTTAATTACATTACATGATTATTTTTAATTTAAGAAAAAGGAGTGAACAATATTTTTCCTTTACATTTTCATAACTAAAAATTCTAAATAATATTTCATTAACCTCAAACGGTTGATTACTGTTACCATTTCCTTTATATTACATGTTTTGTAATTGATTGTCTATTTATAATATCTATGTTTTAAAAGTTTGTTTCTGAGGAATGGCAACGTTGTTTTAGTAGAGTAGAAAGATGTCTTTAGAATTTGAGCTTAAATCTTTAACTTTGTATTCTTCATATAATAAAAACTGCATTTACAGTCGGTAAATTGGAGATTTCTTATTTAAAGCATGAATGAAGAGTTTATTTTAGTTTTTAGAGTGATAATTTAGAGAGAGTTCTAAACAAGGAGAGAAGTTGTTTAATAATGCACAATGTCGGAAAATTGTTTGTCTGATATTTTTTTTCATTTTCTGATTAAAAAAAATAAAGTTGAACAATTTTCTGTCAAATATCTGGACTATTTTCATATAAATAGTGGTAGAATATTTTGAAGTGAAATATTTCATTGCCTTATATGAAAAAAAAATTATTTAAATTTTTTTTTATTAAATATAAAAAAGATAGCTGCAGCCACATATTAATTTTCCCCAAGAATTGATGCATTTTTTCTCCCCTTCCTTTTTAATGGAGAGAAATGTATGCATTCTTATCCAAGAAATTGAATTAAAATTGTGTTCGTAAATGTACTGTAGTTTCGTTTTCGATAATTACTATAGTCTGTCAAAATTCAAATCGACGTTACGAGGAAAAGCACGCCCAGAAAAGTGGTCCTGAATATTATCCTAACATATTTAAAAGTAGTTGATATGTTAGTGCTAATTTAGTTTTTAACTCAAGTGATCGATATTATGCGTAATAAATCATTGTATTTAAAATAAAAGTTATTTAATTTCGTGGATCTCTCTCTATGGACGAGTTTTCTGGTTTGCTTATTTTGGATTCACAGACCGATTTCCCGTAACTCTCCGGTTTAAGCAATTGCCAAATCCATTTGGATACTGTATCAGGGGCCAAGTTCTAATCAATTATTTCTTTAGTACACAAAGCGTTGAATTCTGTGCTCATTGAGTTCGTGTAATTCTTTTAACGTAGACTTACGTATCTCCATAGTTGTCTAATGGTGTGTCGGGAAAGAAAAAAATTATGGCCCTTTTCGCTCTCAAGTTAAACGCTTAGAGCTCCGAAACCAAATAAGAGAGTTTAGATAGAGAGTTTTTTTTTTTATTTAAAACCCACACCGGTCCGGTCTATCTGAAAGAGTGTAAGGTCTTTAGCAGACCGGTGGGGAAATAATATAAAGAGTTGGTTTTAGTTCCATTTAACAGGGAAAGGGGTACATTGAAGATTGTAAAAAGAATTTTAGAATTTGGAATTATGGTTTAGTCACAGTCGAGCTGCAAAGTTGATGAAAATAACGAAAAATTTTGATGACGTCACATTGACGTTAAACGCTTATAGCTCCGCAACCAAATAACATAAAGAGTTGGTTTTAGTTTCATTTAACAGAGAAAAGTGGACATTCAAGATTGCAAAAGGAATTTTAGAATTTGGAATAACGACTTAGTCACAGCCGAGCTGCAAGGTTCGAAATCGTGTTCAAAATCAAAGTTGAAAGTTCGTTTCAATCATGAAAAATGTTGATGACGTCACAGCAACTGATGAGAGCGCACGCAGACTATCCAAGTACATTAGGCAATTCTTTCATCGATCTTATGTTCACGCGAAATATTACTCTAGAATTGTTGAATTGCGTCGAATTTCGTACTAAAGTTAAACGCTTATAGCTCCGCAACCAAATAACATAGAGAGTTGGTTTTAGTTTCATTTAACAGAGAAAGGGGGACATTGAAGATTGCAAAAGAATTTTAGAATTTGGAATTACGGTTTAGCCACAGTCGAGTTGCAAAGTTGGTGAAAATCACGAAGAATTTTACATAGATAGAGTCACATAGTCACTATAGACTATAGAGTTAATAGTCACATAGAGCTAGTTTAGTCACAGTTGAATAAGGTAAGTAAGTCTATACCCTTCAATCCCAGCGGCTGTTTTGCAGGGACAGACTACCGTCGAATTTTTTTTTTATATTTCAATCGGTTAAAAAAAAACGGGAGAATTTGTTTTTTGTTCAGGATGACGAAATTGTCAGGGTTTTTTTCCCGGTTCAGTTGATATTTATGAAGTATTCGTGCAAATCTATGCCTTCTGTATTATCATTTTTTTTTTGTAAATAAATTTGTGTTCTTGCCCTTTTAATCGGTTTACTGCCGAATATGAAGCAAACGCACTGCTAATTGCAGAATCCACTAGAGATTTCACGTGTGTTATATCTCTCTCATTTTGTAAGTTTATAGAATTAACGTCAAATTGGCACGATGTTATTACACAGTGTTTGTTAATAATAATAAAAACTACAGAATGTGGGTTAAAAATATTAATTGCTAGAATACAATTTTTTCATATGCCTTCCATAATTAGTTCTTCAAAAGCATAATGATGTATGATGCATGTTTTTAAACTGACTATTCATACGCCCCCCCCCCCCCTTTATAGCTCAACAGGAATATTGGTTATGTTTTATATCAATTTTATTCCTTATGCTATTTGTGTTCCTTAAATTTTCTGTTGGTATATGCTAGGGAGGGTCGTTTAAATTTTTTTTCCTCCTTTTTCAAAGGGCACAACGATAAAAAAGGTGCCAAATGCTCTCAAAGTAACACATGTAAAATGTAATTACATTCTGATAAGTCTAATTGCCTCCGGATTAATATTAAAGTTTCGAGTTCTTCGAAATTCGACTGCAAGAAGGATTTTTCACGCTATTTGAAATCTGATACTAATAATATAAATGTCATTTTTGTAAATTTTTCTTGTAATAAATATATTTTATTCAATCAATTTCTATTTATTTTATAAACACGCATTTTAAAACTTTTTTAGCCTTGTAGTAACAACTCATCAAAAGGAAGTCCCCCCCCTCAAAATTTGTGTTCTTTAAAGTCAATCCGGAGGCAGAAGATGCCCATTCTAATCAAATTTTATATCTGAGCTTATAACATCATTTGACAGCCTTTTCTTGCTGTGCCGCATAGAAATCAGATTTTTTTTCCTTCCATAGAACCGTTTTCCGCCCTAATGTTCACGAATTTTCTAGAAGTTGTATGGGCATCTAAAGATGAATGGAAATATAACATCCCAAATCTTTGAAAATAATTTACAAATAGAATCATGAACCTTTAGTGGGGTGAATGTGGTAATGAATGATGAAATTATAAAAATATAGATTTATTTACATTCAACATACCAACATTAAATTAGGCATTACAACAAGAGGACAATCACTACTATCGTTCTTGAATACGAATGTTCTTATAAGAATGCATGAATATTTTGCATTCGTCAGAAATTGAATTCTGGGATGACAAAAGAAATGTCCGAACACATTCTTATTAATACAGCCATACTGTTCTTACAGCCAATAAAATACAAGGAACTAGAACAGTTGATATTCTAATAGCTTACATCACCACAAACCATCAATAACACTGTAAGTCTGAGACACAATATTGTTACGAAATTCGTTCGGTGTGTGTACGGTGAAAATAGTCCAACAAACAGGATAGCGGAGAATGACACCTTATTCTCGAATCTTCCGGAAAACACGAACACAGGAAAAACACAGCACTTGCACAAATTAGCAACACAAACAGGCAGCAATTCACTAATAAGAACAGCAACAGCACTTTCAGTGCCGCTCGGCATCTATCAGCATACTAGCTCGCACTGCGGATAAAACTCCAAAGAGAGATTCCAAAGTCGATCAACACGTTCAAAATCCAAAGACCATTAAACACGTTCCAAGTTTATCAAACTCTCTCTACTGATCCGAGTACGGTCTATTTATAGCCTCCCCGACAGGCCGTGACGTCACATGAAATTATCTGGATAAATCCGGATCTCGCCCCGTATTAGAGATATCAAGAAAATTCCTGTACTTTTGAGATCCCACATTTCGTCACCAATGTCGGGACTCAATAGCTCCATTCTCCCGGTATTCCCATACATGCCCCTGTATAACTCTCTTTCCAACCATAAGACTAACATTGCTGGCAAGCGACTTTCCATGTTCGTAACAGTGTAATAATCTCAACTCGGAAACTTGCGATTTCCGTACAAATGAGATGCTTCACTAAGTGGGATAACAGTGATTGACCTAATTAAATTAGTATAAGCATTTCAATATATTGAGTTTTATAAATAGAGTCTTTTTATTTATTATTAAACCAGTGCGGATGTTCTCCCCTCGACTTCATCGTATACATGCACAGTATAGTGCACGCTTTGTGTTAAGCTTTCTAGTACAATGAAGAAAATCGAATATGCATGTGAAGCTCTTCGCTTTGGCCTACTGAGTCCAAGATTTGACACAGGCTTACAAATTTTATTTTACAACCACATACCAAATTTCATTTATTTAGCTTTAGCTGGTTTGTGTTTTTTGAGTTATCGTGTTACATACATGCCGACGGATGGACGGAAAGACAAACTTCCCGTGGATGGATTTTATCTAAAATCTGATTCACGCATGCAATTCTAGTGATAAAACTATACACCAAATTTCATCCTTCTAGCTTGTTGCATTTTTGAGTTATTTTATTAGTAAGACAGACCGACAGACATAATTCGAAAAACGATTCTTCGGACTCAAGAAAGTCAGTAACGAAGTGTCTTTTATGATTTTCCGCTCGATACTAATTACCGATTCACCTCTAGATCAAATTGCGAATTGTCTTTTTAATTATACTAGTTATTGAAAATTCAAGTCTATAGGGAAGTCTAAAACGTGGGGATTTATCCAAATCGAATTCTTTTGACAATTAACAATACTTTCATACTTCGTATATGAGAAAGTATGATGGGTAAGTTTAGAATAACTACTTTCCTACCACCACGAGAAAAACCCTGAACAGGGTTGCCTCAAGTAGACGAGTCGAAGAAAGGAGGGAAGCAGGTATAAAATCATCGCAACATTTGGCAAACTAAGCGCTCTTTGGTAAGCGAGAAATTCGTTTTCGACCGAAGTAAAAGTGAAATGAGACTTCCGTCGGTTCTATCTGCGCTAAATGGAATGAAGCCCTTTCCTTCACCCCCAAAAAGCAGTGGAATATCTTGTTCCCATAATGACCGCCACCGGCATGCCTAGTGTCTGGGGTTTTTCTCGTGGCGGTAGGACAGTATTTCAGATCTTAGCTAAATTGAGATGTCCTGTTTCATAAATAGATCCAGTAATGGTACTGCAGCAGAAAAACACGGCAGTGTAAAATCTGTCATTGCTGAATTCCCGTTTAGCTGGCTCCAGTCTAATTTTTGTATAAGTCCTAAAAATCCCTTCGAAAACGATGTGCATGAATCCCCAGAAAAGGATAAATTTACAACTACAATTTTCCGAAATATATACAATTCAATAGTTTCATAAGTAAATAGTTCTTTTGAGGGCATTGTTATTCATAAAATGACGAAACGTTTTACTGTGATTTAACCCTCCAACCAAGGGCGTTTATCAAATTTTTCTGTATAACCATTTTAAATAATTATTGTGTTTTTTTCTCTAAATTTCCAACTATTATTTTTTGTTTAGTGCTTGCAGATTGGTATTTCTATGCATACTGTAATATCTTGGCCAGCGAAAATGTATGGAATAATTGAGACACGATTTTTATTTGTTCAAACCAAGATATTTAATTATTTAATGCAAATTTCAGAATAAAATGTGTTTTGAAATTTAAAGGGAAAAGGATGCAATTCAACAAACCGATAAAGTATGAAACTTTATTACACAATAAAAAAGCAAGCTTTATGACAAAAAGGGTATCATTAATGGTATTACAACATTTGCTACAAAAATGACAAATAGTATAGGAAATAATTAACATAGTTTTCTTGCGGATTGCTCCATTTTCAGGTACATCGTCACACTTTACGAACCGTCCAACATGTATCACAACCATCATATTATATACACGTGCGAATTTTACGCATTTTAGGTGTAATTAAGAACTATATACAAATCAAAAGATTATTAATCGATATTTCATTCCTTATTACCCTTTGAAATTACTAGTATTAATGAAAGACAATCTTATTTACAGCATTCTTTGATTTTCAGACAGATAATACATATAATATTTATTTTACTTTCCTCTTAAATACAATATAAAATTGCACTTTTTTCAAGGGAAATGAATCTTTGATTGCAGAAACCACGTGAGTCAATATGTCAAAATTCTGGGAGTGTTAAAAAGAAGCCGATTAATTTTTTTAAATCAATGATTAATTTTTTTTTTTACCCGGTAGATTTTATATACCTATAATGTGACATTTCTTCGCTTCTTATATAAATACTCCTTTAGAATGTGAAAACAACTTGAATGCAATTTTGAAAAAAAATAATGACTCATGTAGTTTTTACAATCAACTCTTCGTCTTCCCCAACTATTTATTACATATAAGCGAAATATACATTAATTCAAATATTTTTATATAATACCAAAATATACATTTTGTACGTTATTTATTATATTCAAGTGAAAATATAGATTGGGTGTTTTTTGAATCCTCAAACAAGCAGTGGCGTAGCAAGGGCAAGCAGTGACTTAAAGGGTAAATGGCGTCAGGTTAGTAGAATTTTTTTTTTCGCCCTTGCTTCATATTTGGTTTTGAAAATCTATATAAATAATAATGAAAATTCAATTAATTAGTTTATACGCTATAGAAATCCAAACTACTCAATAGATTGTCTTAAAATTTTGCTCACAAATACTATGAAGTATAAGTAATATTTTAGTGAAGGTTTCCTGACAATTAATTCTGTTAATTTCTTTTTTTTTTTAAATTATGGATAAAATTAGCTTCTGACGATTTTTTAAAAATTGTTTGGTACGGTATGTAATTTTTCGAGAAACTACGAGATTTAAGTATTGTTTGGTGCAACTAATATTCTCCTTTAATTAACAATAAAGTAACAGACGATAAGAAAATTTTGTGTATTACCATATTTTTACTTTGAAAAAGTATTTAAAGTAAAGTATTTTTATACTGAAATTATTATATATATATATATATATATTGTCGAGTACTAATATTAAATATATATATATATTAGGTAGGGGGCCCAAATATCGCCCACTTAAGCCTGTATTTTAATCAGAGGGCTAATTCATGTGCAAATTTATCTAAAAATAGTTCCAATCTATTATCTGGACTGTTATCCAAATATATACTCAGTTACAACTCTATAACAAACACACCAACACTTTTTTTGCGACTGCAAAATTTTTCCTTCTAGAAAAAAAAGTGTTCCTAATATCGCCTATGTCTGAAATGGATTGAAATGAAGTCAAACTTATGCTATGATCATGCTTTCTTTATTAAACATAAAAATTAAGGCAGAACAAAATTTAAAGTAATATCTTTTGCTTTTACCCATCTTTTGTTAGTACTTTTAGCAATGCGGTTAATGTACTTTTTCCTTAAATAAAACATTAAAATAAAAAAGAACTTAGGAGCAATATTAGGTGATAGGACATCAACCATGTATTTTTTAAAGGTAATTTGTCTTTTAATGTAGTTCCCCTCAAAGGCTAGAGCGATAATGGGGATAATCAAGTGGGCGATATTAGGAACAACAACAGTTCGTGGCCTTCCCCTTCGGAATCGGATTGAAAACTAACAAACAAACTACATAAAAATATTGCCAATTATAGCCATTATCACTGCCTCAATTGATATAACATCATCAATTGAACTTTATTGGTTATACCAAAAATAATGAAACACGATTATTAACTCTCTTTACACGAAAATCAACAAAATTTCCCTGAAAATTGAAAAAGCAACACAGGCTCAAATGCCTTCCTTATACAACTACTGGAGGGGGAAGATTTGGATGTCTGGTAGTGACTACCATATACCGCTAGAAATTAAGAAGAAACCGGGGTAGGCGATATTTGGGCCCTCTACCGTATATAATTTAATAAAAACCAAGCTACAATTAGACATGAAAATATTTGCATCCCGAGCCATGCCGGGTACTTCAGCTTGTATAAAATAAATACACAAATATATATATTTTTGATTATCGGCGCCAGGATATCTCTGCACCCCTTTCATCCCATTGCTGCGCCCCTGCACTCAAGAAATGCATATCCCCGAAAATATTCAGCATATTTCATAGTAAAATTGTCATGGCTGTGTTGAAAACGTGTTCAAATTATGCTTTACTATAATAAATATAACACCAAGCAGATTTTTTTTTAACGTAGGACTACGTTCCTCCCATTGGGGTCTCAGGAAGGAATTTGATTCACACGCCAAAACGCCACAAAAAAACGTTGTATGGGAGATCCTCTATATATCGGTAACTACAGATGTTAAAAACATACCTTTTATCTATAAAATAAGATATTAGTTAACAGCAGAAGTCACCAAAAAAATTGAAAATCAGGATTGTAGTAAAGCCTCTACCGAGTCGCAAAGTTGGGCAAAAATACGCATAAATTGGTGACGCGATCCTCTATATCTCGGTAACTACATATGTTAAAAATATAACTAATGTCTTGTTTTAGAGATAATGGGTAACAACAGAAGTTGCAAAAAAAATTTGAAAATCGGAATTGTAGTTTAGCGACTACTGAGTCGCAAAGTTGGGCGAAAATACAATGATTTGGTGATGTCACACACATGAGGTGCGCGCCCACAATTGGCTGACGCTCTCGCTTGCCACGTTTTCGCGAGCGAGATTTCGTGATTGAGTTGAAAATTGTGTTGAAAGCAAAAGAGAATTGAGAGTAACTTCGAGAAACAAAAGAGTATCAAGAGTAACAAAGACAAAACGAGAAACTTCAAGAAACAAAAGAGTCACACGAGTAAAGTAGTCCTACGCCTTTAGCATCAGAGGCTGTTTGGAAAAGAGAGCCTCCCGTCATATTTTTTTTTTCGATTTGCGATATTTTACCTTATATTTCTAAAGTTATTGCAACAATGCAGATAAAATTCGATTTAAGATATTGATGGAAACTAGTGAATACAAACAGTAAAATAGCCTCATATTTGAAATACTGCTGAATTTGTCCTCCGTCAATTTGAAATGCTGCCCATATAGCAGAGCTTTATAGGAAATACCTCAATTTGACTTGTTTGTGTTTCACATAAATCACAAGTATGCGTGTCTCTATAGTAACAGATTTTCTTAAAAATGCCGGCCCTCGCAGTGCATATAAAAAAAGTCGAACTACTGTTAGAGATGCGTTGATTATTTTTTAATAATTTCCTTTTAAATATAATGTAAAGCTCGACATTTTTTTTTTTTTTTTTTTTGCGGAGAAACCAAATGGAATCCCTGCTCATAATTATACAACCTCGTTTCATTCCCCTCTCCCTAACTAAAATTCGCACAACATACGAACTAGGAGGATTAATTTTTTTTTACTTTTACAGGTTGATGTTTTTATTTATTCATTTGTTGTGTTTATGTTTATACCAAATATTTGCTGACGCTTTATAATTTGCATTCTGCAGAGGTTCCTATCTACAATTCAGCCACTATTCGTGCAAACGCTTGTCTTTGACGCATCATCTCCCTCCTACTCGGAGAGGAGACTGAACTGAAGACAAAACTGTAGCTTTAGAGATTGTCACAGTGGACACAAAAGTAATGTGTTGAATAATTTGAATTCTTCATTGGATAAGTACTAAAAGGATTTGCATTTTGAATATTCTTATATATGTGGGCAAGTCAGAAATTATCCATACTTTAGTCAGAGAAATAGCGCTATTGAGAAATTTGGTTGTGGAGTAATATTATGGGCACGTGAGTCAAGTTTGATTGGAATAGCGTCGTTTCTCTTCGTGACGTTGAAGAGTAAACATAACTGCGTCGCTAGCACAATGTACCAAGAATGAACAACGGACGACCGTCCGTTCAATGTGCAAAGAAGGAACAACTGGCGATCCTCCGTTTCTTCTGGTTGGAAGGTGTTGTCAAGAATAATCGGAGGCTCTGAACACAATATGAGGATAGTGCGATACTCCTCAAAGATGCGTTACACAAATGTATCTTTTCTACGGAACAGCGTGTGAAAGAAGCGGTCCGCCAATAGCCAGTCACCAAACCCAAAGCATTGTCCCAGGGAATAGAGAAGCTTGTGGACCGCAGGACTAAATGGGTCACAAAGCCAGGGAGTTATGTCGAGAAATGGCGTCTTTATTCAACTCTTAGCTCTTTCCACCTACTGTTAATAAATAAAATGCAGATACTTTTTGACTACCCTTGTACTTTAACATTTTCGAATCACTGTGCTTGTGTTGTAACATCCAACAGAAATCACACACCTCCAAAACCCCAGTTACTTTTTTGGTACACCCTATCCGTGTTAATATTCAGTATGTACTTTTTTTGTCTGTTGCAATAACTTTATACACATAAACCTTTCTTTCACGATAGAATTTGAAAAATGCTGAACTCATTTTCAGAAAACACCATTTAGATATAAATTAATGATATACACACTTAATACAGAAGTGAATTTGAGAAATGATGAAATGATTTTCAATAACCTCCAGTTGGAGATTAAAACTTTTTACACATTGTGTACATAGAAAATATAAAGAATTCTCTCTACGATATCCAGCAAATATACAATGGACAAAGAGGTATACATTCATTATCTTTACAAATATACATTTCATTACATCTTCAGAACACGCTTAGATTGTTCCTGCACACTTAAATTACAGGAGGTAAATGCAGCTACAATATAGCTTTCAGTGAACACTTTTAAGGAATTTAAGAAGGAACTCCACGAATTCATCTATTCATACAAATCGCTAATATTCTCAAAAATAATTTCCAAGTAAGGCTAAAATATTTACAAAAAAATGGCAGTAGATTCAGTGGCGTATCTAGGTGGGGAATATCGATGCCCCAGGCATCAGATTTGGAGTGGGGGCGCCCTGAAGACAAAATGCAATGTTTTTGTCTATGTTGGCAATTTTAAAGAGGGGATCGAAAACAATCATGCCTCCAGGCACCAATTATCCTTGTTACGCCACTGAGTACGAATTAATCAGAAACATTTGTGTGACAGGAATGTTTACAAAATATAGTTAGTTTTGCTGAAAGCCAACCGATTGTTGCATTCACCTCATCAACTGTAAGAAAAAAAATCAACGGCAGTGATAAGTTAGCCTTACAGTTGTAACTTCAAGCAGTTAAATACATATTTTCTACGAAATTTATGTACAAATTCAATGTCTAAATTACAGACGCAATACCGCAATCAAATACATTCTAGTATTCATTTTAGGAAGCTAAGAACTACTTTGTATATTCAGAACGCTTTATAAACAAACATTTTATACGAATACATTCAGAAATCTGAGCTCGAATTGTAGCTTACCAGTGTGCGCTATTCCGATTATCAGTCTGCAAAGTTGACAAAACAATGAAGCTCTTTATCCATCATTTATACAATAACATTTTAATAATCATTAACAGTTTCATATCCCTTTCGATTTTTGTTTAGTTGCTTCTTCCAAATAATGCTCAATACCAGTTAGTTCTTTCTTTAAAAAGCACGAGTATTGAAATTGCAACCAGTGGCATAGTGAGGGTAAATTGTACCCGAGGCATAACATTCCTTTTTCGCTTTACTACCGTCTCATTCTTCAACTTCTTCCTTTAAAAACGTAAAATATACGCAAATATTGTTTTGACGTTGCTCCCCTAGACACACTAAACCCTCCCCACTGGTTGCAATCTTTTATCACGAATTGATGCTATCTCGCGCTGGAGTCACGTGGTGTGGTTTCCAACTGCGCTCAATATATTGTTTAGCAACGGATTCCGAAACCCTCCGCGCTTTTGCGCATGCGCCGGACGGAGTCATTCTCATCAAAATAGGGGAAAAGTGAAGAATGGAAGGGGAGATTTTTACATTTTACTTAGCGTGATCTAACAAAGAACTCCGGAAATGCGCTCATATGACTCAGTGCCTGACACCCCTTTCCGGTGTAAAATCGTCATAAAGTGGCAGTCTCGGAATCTGTTGCTGAACAGTACTTTCGTTAGTGTAAATTCGACTTAAGATTTGAAAGCAAAAAGCAAATCTCATTTCCGTTCATGTTTATAAGATTGTTTATCAATTGCATGCGATTTGCAAGGAACATCTTGTCACTGTGAATAGTGGATATCTTCTCATATGGTGCACTGTGACAAACCAAAGCAATAGATGATGCAAAGCAATGATAGATGGATTTTTATTTAGTTTAAAAATAACTCGGAACAGAATTTAAAATTCTTTCCCCTTTCCTCCCTTTTTGGGAATTGAAATAAACATAACTTATGGATTGAATGCTACAGATGATATGACATTTGAAGCTTAAAAAAGATACCGATTCGTATGTGTTCAGATTAGCATTTAAAAAGCTTTGAGGAGATTGTAGAGTGCGCTGAACTTATTGACTAGAATATTATGCGCAAGTTAGCATTTTCTTCATAATTTTTTTTCAGTCCTGGGATCACAATTTTAAAAAATAAAATATCCTTCAGAAATATTACAGTTTTATTTAAAAATACACAAATTAAATTTAATAAAATACACAAATTAAATAAAATACACAAATTAAATAAAATACACAAATTAAATAAAATACACAAATTAAATAAAATACACAAATTAAATAAAATAAAATACAAATTAAATTAAATAAAAATGCACAATTTAAATTTAATAAAATACACAAATTAAATTAATAAAAATATGCAAATTAAATTTAATAAAAATGCACATTAAATTTAATAAAAAAATACACAAAAGATGAAAATACATTAAATGGCTTAACCATTAATGGAAAATGCATTAATGGCTTAGCCTATTGGTGTCATCTAAGGAGTGGATTATTGATGTACGCAAAATGTGATTGCAATATCATAATCCAAAATAACGCCCTGAACGGCGATTTGTTCTTTGCAATATCCAGCAAAACCTATTGGTCGAAGAATTAAAATACATGGTGATGTTATAAATAAATGCTTTTGACATTGGCTCAAAGCGATTAACAGAAAACACATTTCTCTTAAATTGTCCTAGTAGGAGATTTATAGTATTTAAGTGCGAGGCAGCTTAACATACTTCACAGTATCAGGTGATGAAACAACACCAGGATATCTGTCCATTGAGAAAGAAATGGGTCTTCCCCTTCGCTGACAATGTTGCTAATTTTCGATGTATTTGCAGTTGTCAAAAATGCACAAATTAAATTCAATAACTAAATCAATTCCATAAAAGACGAATATACATTAAATGGCTTAGGCATTAATGGAAAATGCATTAATTTGCTTAGCCTATTGGTATTACCCAAGCAGGGGATCGTTAAAGTACGCAAAATTTGATTGTAACGTCATAGTCCAAAATAACGCTTGAAAGGCGATTTGTTCTTTGCAATAACCAGCAAAATTGATTGGTCGAGGCATTAAAATACACGGTGTTGGTATAAATAAATGCTTTTGACAATGGCTCAAAGCGATTAACAGAAAACACATTTCTCTTAAATTGTCCTGGTAGGGGATTTGTAGAATTTAAGTACTAGGTAGCCTAACACTCGGAACAGTATGAAGGCGAAAACCAACACCAAGATGTCTATCCATAGACGGAGAAATGGGTCTTCCCTAGTTTTGATAATGTCGCTAGGTGGAATGAACGTGGCGTTTCCAACGCGGCAAGCATCGTAGATGGAGTTTTCTGCAGCGCACCTATAAACGTTACAAACAGAATATTAGACAATAGGTAGGCAATATTTTTATACAAATTTATTGAATGAAAAATAAGTTAGCATTTAAAACATTTTAATCGC